>JAQFYD010000358.1:0-20483 GCA_034694225.1 Bourletiella hortensis | reverse complement strand
TACGTTCATGACAACCCTATGCACAAAATGCATCGGAGGCTCAAGCTTAACGGTCTATGCAGCTTGGATACAGTTTGGGTTTGGCGGGATAGAGCCAATCGGCTCTCGAGCTGTGGATTTGAGTGCAGTCAGTGGACAGCAGCAAGTTGCCGAGTACTGGGGTCATAGAGTTGTACAGCTCATGACGTACTCAATGATTTTGAACGACTGAATAGTCGCATCTATATGCACTTGTGGCAACTGGCGAGCTACACAGTACGCTAGTAAGATGTTGGAAAGGATAGCTACAGAAATGGAGTAGGGGAAGGTTATTGTGAGGGTTGCCGTTGCTGGGTTAGCTGCTGCTGCTGCTTTTGAATTGCATTCAGTCAGTAGTCAGTAAGTAGTATCTCTGGAAGCTTTTTAGATCTCCATTTTGTTATTCTCAGGTGAGTATTGTGATGCAGTGTGTGTTTGGACGCAAGGGTGTAAACAGTCTCTTGTCACAGCTCTGTATCTGTATATATTATTATATGAATCTTTAGAGTAGCTATTTTTTCTGCATAGAAGACTGACTGACTAGGGAGTGTTGTTGAATGAAAGTCCTCATCGATTCTGCCCGCTGCCGCTGTATATGTGGGAAGGAGTATAGTAGCTATCCGAACAGATTGCTCCTTATTCATTCTGTTCGGAAAATTTTAAGTGATTTGAACTGAAAATATTATGTAGTCATTATTGTTAGTACTGAACCAAGAACGATGATCATAGCTGTGGTTGTTGTCGGTCGTTCTTCATAAGGGAAGAAGGGAACCCCGTTGACACTTTACCCGCATTTGTTGTTGTTGTTATTGTTATTATTATTACTGAGTTGTAACGGTCACCTTCCCATCGTATCATGCACATGGATGAAAGGGAGGGAACTGTTGTTTACGCCGCGGAGATTATTAAAGGTGAGTAAACAAAACTCTTTAAGAATCATCATCATCATGTGTTAAAAGTTAGTGTGTGTAAAAAAATGACAGATTCTATCATCAAGTGCTCTTCTGGCACTGGACATGGTTTATATTAATAATCCGTGGAACATACGGAGGACCAAGCTATGGTTGCTGAATAAATCAATAAATGTTCAGGCACATGACTGACTATACTATACTACTCCTGGAATCTGTTTTCTTCTATTATGCGCCTTATGTCCATTCATTCAGCTAGCTGACTTTTTTTTATGTTTATTGATAATTTTATTTGAACAGCTAGATTTTATTGACATGTAGAATTTTAATGAAGATTTTTAAGTTGATTGGTTGGGATGAATGGATTTAATATGAAATTTTGATGATTTACAGATCGGCTGTACTTTGCAACTTTAAAGGCCAATTATCGACTCAAATCTACGAATAACACTCACTATTTTACCATTGATGATGAGTTGGTGTACGAAAATTTCAACGCGGACTTCGGCCCACTTAATCTTGCCATGTTGTATAGATATTGCCAAAAGTTAAATGGGAAGTTGAAGGTAAGGTTTGCATGGTTTCATTCTTTCTTTGGCATTCCATATCGTAGCTGCATTTAGAATCATGTCTATCAAATTCACTTAGGTACGAAGCATAGCGGGGATTTTTTTAGCGTTTATTTGGAAAAATTTGTACGACTGGAGAGACCTTGAGCTCCTTTCATGGACTTTTTTTTGCGAGCTGTCATGTACTTGTATACTTTAGAGTTCATTTAAAGGAGTGAGAAGAAAGTATGCTTAGGGTGTGTGTGTTTGTGTGGTCGGTCATAAGCTCCATTTGATATTGTCTTATTCTTGACCCGCATTTGAGCAGGCCTACTTCATTCTGTGGCAGGAGGTAGGAAGGAGGTGAAGTTTAGAGTTTATTTGGCCTGATAGCGTAAGGGCATAAAATTTTATCTGCACTGTGGAACCGTGTCCTGCTAATTTCGTTGATGTGTGTAGTACAGAAACAGAAAGTTTTTCCTTTCCAGGTGCATTTCTGTTTGTGTGTCAAGTATAGCTATAGCAGAAGGAGTCAATTCCGTAGGATTTAGCGGCGTGGGTGTCTCCTTGAATACTCAGTGGTCATAATTGCCAAAAGGAGTCAAAATGTGTAACATAGAACGTTTCTTCTTCTTCTTGTAGAATGTCGTTACGATTTATCAATGTGGATTTTGCATAGGAAATGTGTTGGGTACGCGATGAAGCATACATTAATAAATAATGCTGTGTGAAATTTTCATGTATTCTGGACGCCCACTTGGAGCATATTTCCCATGAGACTAGCTAATTCATTGGATGTCCGATTAAGTCAATGAAACACAGAAATTTCATCTCCTCACAGTTTAAAGCTTATTTAGTTGACACACGACCAAGATCAGTCAGCATGATGCAGACCAGGAGTCCTCTGTGCATTTTCACTTCCTATTACCATCTATGCAATACTTCAAAGTTCAAAGATAAGGCTTCACAACCTTGATGAGAGTCCCACGCGAATTTACATATTAGATGGGAGGTACAACAGGCTGGCTGAAAACTTGAGTGTATCTTATTCGACATGTTTCAAAGTTTACTATTGTGATGATGGTGGTTCACTAGGTTCATCCATCGCATATGTAAACACACGCATCTGCAACAAGGAGTCATTTTTGGAAGGTGGAGTCACATAAGAAATAATGTATGATGCATGATTCCGGCTACAAAATCTAATTTCGTTTTGAATTGAAGTACGAGACCTACGGTAGTAATCGTCTCTATCCTCAGAAGAAGATGCCACAGTAATTTAACACAGTAAATCAAATTTAGGGCTCTTCCATGTTATTTGTTTTTTTTGCTGTACAGCGAGAAACTTGTTGTTTGGAGATATGGCTTGAGGTCGTTTCCTCTGTATCTCTTCTGTGAGGGACTGTGGGAGAAGTAGGTTTTGAAAACGAAGCTTAGTTCATCCCAAACGCGTGCTAATTTCCAAACTCGTGTGTCTGACCGTGTCAATTATGGCTCTGGTTTCGGATTTGGACAAGGTCGTCAACTGGGAATGATGAATGCGTGTCCATGGAATTTGTATTCATGTCCGGCATGCATGCTATTCTAGAAAGAGACAGAGATTTGAGCATGTTTCCATGTAGACTTTCATGATGTGAACCAAAATAATTTGGTTTTGACTGACAGAAGTGGGAGAAACAGACCTGTGCAAAAGATGGTCGCCTTAATCCATTGTTCTATAATAACTGGAAACATAGAACACGAAAGTACTTCGTATGCAATGATGAGCGCTTTATATTCTGCTCTGTAATAAGCCACAGTTGCATGCTCCATCCATCTGAGGCTTTTCAGCTTAGAACAGATAATTTGCAAGCAAACTGGGTCACTCACGAGAGTTCCTGAAGAACTTGAAGAATGACTATAGTGGAAGTGGAAAAAATTTATTTGTTACGCCTAAAACACACAATGCTTTATGTGGCATTTATATCGAGGATTTATTTGACAAGACGGGTTTGGCTACAAATGTGACATTGACAGCGGACGGCTGGATTGGGTACATAAAATGAGCAGGTTCATGCCCGAAATTCAATTTTAACTAATTTGATGTTATCCTGAGCATGATCACTGCTATTACGCTACGCCCTCTGATAATGACAGAAATGACCTTGTGCTTGGCACGGAGTCAGTCCCAGTCATAATAGTGGGCCAATTCGTGGTGTTGTAGCTTTTCGCATAATTATTACCTCCGCAGATATGCAAGTTGCGATTAGAGTTTCTAATTTTCAACAGTCCCAGATTGTTCATTATTTCCTTTCATTTTTCGTCAGTTTTTTAAATGATGCTATTATTACAGGATGCGGTTACATTTCCTGTGTGAGTTTTATTTTTTGTATGCCACCAGAAGGTTAAAATAAGATCATATTATAGCACATTGCATGTCTATGACATGCACGAGTGCCATCATCCTACGACCCTGCTTTCGTGCTGTAGAGATTTTATTGTCGAATGATAGTCCATAGTTTATTGTGGTATTTGTTTTCGGAAGTCAGGTTGTAATCAGCATTTAAAATCGTCTCTGTCATCCTGTAATAGTCATGATATGATGTAACGTCTCTATCAAGATGCATCTGAACCACCATCCTTCTTAATATTTTAAATTGATGATAACTAATAATTTGTTGTTGTTTTTGCAGGCACCATCGCTAACTCGGAAGAGGATCATTCATTATACCAGTTCTGACCCTCAGAAGCGAGTCAACGCGGCTTTTCTCGTCGGAGCATATTCGGTAGGCTTATCTTGGTGTTTTGAGTATCTGATCCCAAACCAGTTGTAGCAGTTATTAGCTGGCCAGTGTATTGTACCGTGAAAGTATAAACTTTGTAAATTAAATGAAGGCAGTTACGTGGTATGTGTTGTAGGTTGTAGACCTACCCCAAATAAAAAGTAGGGATGTTACCTGTAGTCGTTTTTTGTCGTTGTAATTCTGAAATTATGTGGGCATGTCACCATGGGGTGAGCTAAGCGATGAGATTTGGCAGTTACACTAATGTGTGGAGGAAAATAACGGAGTGTCCTTACTGGGATCTGAAATTACTTGATCTCCGTTTGCCTTTTGAGGTTATTCGAGAAATATGATACAAAGTGTGCATGTGGACAATTGGACGAATAAGTGGTTTAGTAATTTTGTAAAATGATTTTACCTTAAATGGAACGCGTGCTTGCTAAAGCTATCTTGTTTACCCACCTGATGACTAAATCTTGCTTAGGATAATGCTGTTTTTGGAAAAAGAGTATTAAAGAAGGTTGGCTCGTGGTAGTGTTTTCTGGGATGGACTATTTAAAATGAGGTGATATCTGAATTTATTTCTAGATCATATACCTGAAGAAGACGCCAGATGAGGCGTACAGGTGCTTGCTCGGGCCCAACGCTCCACCATTTGTATCCTTCCGGTATGCTGAAATTTACTTTTTTAGGGTGATATACTGTGCGGCTGGATTCGATCGTATGAATTTATCATTTAGTATATATGCTGCCTTGTATGTAAAGATTATTGTGGTTTCCGGTTTTCAGGGATGCTTCCTTCGGTACTGCATCGTTTTACCTTACGCTGCTGGACGTTTTTAATGGTCTCTACAAAGCCTTTCAGCATAAATTTTTTGACTTCGATGACTTTGATGTCGATGAATACGAATACTACGAAGTGAGTAGGTCGCACTGTTAGCAGTCAGAATGAAATGGTTGTAAGCTATAATGATGGCAAAAATTTTTTAATTGTAGAAAGTTGAAAATGCTGACCTAAACTGGATCGTTCCAGAGAAATTTATTGCATTTTGCGGGCCGCACCCGAAGTCAAAAATATTGAACGGTTACCCACTACATGCCCCAGAATCATATTTTAAGTATTATCGTCGGAATAATGTTCAGACAATTATTCGACTCAATCGGAAGCTTTATGATGCGTCGCGGTTTGTCAATGCTGGTTTCCAACATAAGGATTTATTTTTTACCGATGGGAGTACCCCAAGTGATGCCATTATGAAGCAGTTTCTAGAGATTTGTGAAAAGACGCCAGGAGCAGTCTCTGTGCACTGCAAAGGTACACTAGCTTGGTAACCGAATTTGAGATTGCGTGTCGTATTTGTATTTAGGATGTGATGGTAATTTTTGTCAACGTAGCCGGTCTGGGAAGGACGGGATCTCTAATTGGTTGCTACATAATGAAACATTATCATTTCACCGCTCGTGAGGCCATAGCTTGGGTAAGGCTGTGCCGACCAGGTTCTGTCATTGGACTACAGCAAGAGTGGCTAGAAGAGTAAGTTTGCTGCTAAGCATAATTTCCCTCATTTAATATACTGTCTGGACTTAATGGCTTTGATTTGATTCACAGAAAGCAAGACTATCTGTGGGAACAAGGGGACAAAGTGAGATCTGACATTCAGAAGTACGGCCACCTCATGCACAAATTTAAGTACCCTGTCTACAGCGTGAAGAGGAAGCAAAATATTTTCCAGGCGGATATCGAAAACGCTAACACAGTTGTATCCCCTAGTGACAATGTACGTTCAATATTGGCGCAGGTGGGATCCATGAAATTGGAAGATGGGGAAGAAGGTTCTAGTGAGGTAGGCTTAGCAGTGATTACACTGTGACTTACGACTGTTTCAATTGAAAATGGATACATTGGGTTCTCACACCGAAAAATAGTAATGCTTTGCAGTTTACTACGCCAAAGTCGTCTAATCGTTCATAGCTAAACAATAATATACGATTGCGCTTACCTCACTAAAAACGATATTCTTCCTCAAGGTTCCACTTATCACTGTAGTCATCCCGAGCACTCGGTATTTTTGGTATAGTTTTTGAGTGTGAAATACTGTGGTTGATAATATGCTTTAGCACATGCTGTGAGTTTATGCATCGTCAGTACGAAATGGCTTTGGTGGTTGTAGATAGCGGCATTTTTTTTAATTTTTCGTGACTGATAACTCATTAACGTTTTGCCTTTAGTGTGTTAAAATGATATGATCAAATGTGACCATGAAAAATATTTTTGCAGATTTCGTCGGAGGAGAACGATTCCGTGGAAGTATTCGAAGAAAACCGGTTGACGCAGGGTGATATGCTTAATCGAATAAAAGCGCTCAGGCAACAGTGAGTACTTACATGCATAGACATTTGTTAGTTCATGTGGTGGATGCTGGTCAAGAACTTGGCTCTTTTAATGTGTTGTGTTTAATATGATTTGCTAATACCAGTCTCCATTTTTTAGTGCGGGTATCAGCACCAACGAAACCACACGTATCCAACTACCGCTGAAGGGTTTGAATGCGCGGAAGTCACACGAAGCCCTGAAGGATAAAGAGACATCCAAATTAAAACGATCAGCTGGTCCACCGGCGTCTTCAAGTGCCAGCAAAAGGTACAGAATACTAAGAAAATATAATACCAGGGATATCGGTCCATTTGTCGAAAAACTGACCGCGGAAATCGTAAAACTAGCATGCTTTCTTGCACTGACACTGTACAATGCTTGTTTTTGCTTTATTGATAGTCTGGTAATTTTTAATAAATATACGCGTGCAGTTGTTTTTACTTGCCTTGTCCCAGATTTTTTGGCGTTATGATTCTTTGTACAGTAAAATATGATTTAGTACTTTAAGCTAATGCTTACTAATCTATATTCTAACTGAGAGTTACTTTTCAAGCTTTTTTGTTTAACGTTGTTTTGGACTTGCTTTTACCAGTGCTCTAACTGTTACGGAGACACGGGTTTTC
The DNA here is from genome assembly GCA_034694225.1 of Bourletiella hortensis. NCBI lineage: Eukaryota > Metazoa > Arthropoda > Collembola > Symphypleona > Bourletiellidae > Bourletiella > Bourletiella hortensis. The sequence goes on along the minus strand of JAQFYD010000358.1, from coordinate 13,247 downwards.
ATTTTCTAATCTTACTTTCCGTCCTCTTATCAACAACATCTGCAATTGGTCAAATAGTTTTCCAACCTAACGACAACGAGGCGTCTATCACTTATAAAAACATTTGTGAGTGTAGAAGAGAATTGCAAGAATATAGCCATAGATGCAACAGCGTCTATAGTAGTGTTTGAAGAAACTGAGACAGACTGTCGGCAGCCTAATTTTGACAATATTTCTATTGCAAGCTGTCTTCCAACGGTGCACTATATCAGTAGAGATTTAGACGAAATGAGATTGTAAATTTTTCCTGTGCTAATAAGGCACCCGAAGTACGAACTACGGACTAGAAATTCAGGACTTTATGAAGACGCAGTGGAATTCCATGGATCTTTGGATGATTGAGTGACTTATCGAAAGGGTTGACAGTTGATGGCAAGGGTACAAATCTGCCGTAGAAAGGAGGCCTCCATTTTTGGATGTGGTCACACCGTCGAATACACTTGTAAATTGGTAGTAATTTTTCAGGTAGCGTATACAGTTTCCTTCAACATTTTTAGCAGTACTTCCTTACTAACCTCTAAACGTAAAGTGGTTGGCCCCCACGAAAGTCACCTGTCATGATGATTAGTAAGAAGCAAATATTAGTTTGTTGTTCTGTGCTCCCGTACAAATACAGACCAAACAGTTTTCACGTTCACCAAAATTGCAATTTAATTAGCTTTTCCTTATGAACACACTACTGTTGTGTTTGCATTTGCACGATCAAATCGTAAACAGTTCCTTTGAGAATGATGTCGCGAGAATGATAATTTGGTTGTGATATTTACGCTTCACTTTGTTTTCTGTGTCCTTTTTTGGCTCAAAGATTTTAAAGTCCATTGTACCAAGGACATGGTCGATTCACAAAGTCATTTTAAGTTTTATTGAATTGCTATCTCTGTTAATGACGGAGACAAATTTGCTCGGTGTGCTCACGTATAGTCGTTCCGTAGTCATTCTATAAAGTATCCCGTAACATAACACCATTAGTAATAGAATATGGAACATAATTATTGTACACATTCATGAAGCAATTTATTCATGAGGAATTTCTTGGGTTTTTCTGTTCTTTTTTATGCTGCTATGGGGAACTATGTCGATTAGGCCGTACCGTGACGCTAATAGTAGATCTGGGTCTGCACGGCTACTTACTCTGTCTAAAGTCACACTGCCAGGACCAGACTTGTCTCACACTTCTAATCTTAATCTGAAACCTTTAGACGGTCCCGAACTTACCCCATCTATTCCTTGCAGTCGAACCGACACGATACATCGTCCAGTGACAAGATCCTTGTCCAGATTGGCAACTCCTAAAGAGCCACATATTACTTGTCCAAGAACGCTTCGTACCAAAAATCGCAATCCTCTCGGTTCGACAGATCGTGCTTTCCCCCTACCCTCATCTCAGTGGTCGAACAAATCCAGTCTGGGAACGAACAATAATAATAATAATAATTTGAAATCTGAAGTCTCATCCACCTCAACTACTGCCCCAAGTTCATGCAGTAGAGTCTACAGTACGACTACTTCTACTTCATCTTCGTCTATGTTTCCTTCTTCTCGTGTACATACCAGGTCCTCTTCTCGCACTAAGACTGTAGTCATCTCCAATAATGTGTCCAAAGTAAACAGCAATATGATTGGAAGTAATGTTGATAGAAGTAACTTCGCCGCTCCTTCTCATTCCGTTTCCAAAGTCTCTTCAGTGTTTCATTCTTCTATTGCGAGCAAATCTGCAGCTCCAAAGTAAGTTCCTGGTGCCTCGGCCCTCTTTCAATGTGTTTTCCTTCATCCACTATCTTTATACTGCGTGTTCCGGTCTAAACATTCGAAAGCTATTAGTATTTTACTCTTTCTCCTCCCTCTGTTTCTCTCAGCTGAAAATTGATGTTTCTTCCGTGGTTTCAGCTTATATTATTACTCCTGTATAAAGCCCTCGTGCTTTTGCTACCCTCTGAGAAATTCACATGCCAAAAATATTCCTATTTTTTTGCTATACTTGCTACCACTATGAAGCATATTGTATAGGGAATGAATAATATTCCTAACTTATACAGTTTCAGTTATCATATACTTCCCAACTAATTCGCATTCCTTTTCAAAACTTTTAGCTCAAATGTATCTCATTCAGTCAGTAGGAACGAAACCCCTGCTGGTTCTCTTAAAATTGCACTTTAGTAAATGATGTAGCAATTACAATACCTTGTACCTATACTAAAATGACTATATGGGCTATTATTATTATGGTGAATACGCTTGCTTTGATTAAAACTGGAATCGGGTTACTGCAATTGGTGCCGGGGGGGGGTGGTTATAGTCCAGTTAGTTCAGTAGTGGCATGGGGTCCGTAAAAGTAGCCAAAAGAAGGGTCGTACTTATAGGGGCTCGTATTTGTAGCAGTTAAACAATCATGGCCCTCACCTTGCGATTGCTGTAAACCTTGTGTACCAAGAGGACCAGAACAAATAATGATAGAGCAACGCTTATTGTTGTAGTAACAAGATAAGGCAACCAACGTCCGGACTAGAAGCACGCAGCTGGAGCGTACCAGGTGGATCCCATACACCAGGTGTGGTCAAGCCCAGATGATTCATTCCAACTGTGGCAAAATTCCCGTGGAATGGCCAAAAATAATCACGAGCGCAATATCTACATCCACACACACACACAAGCATACCAAAATGGAGGATTCGCTTGCACCCGGGGAAACTGCGCCTGATATATACGTTTTCCACCACCACTAACATCACTGTAATTCCAGGGAAGTTTAACTGAGAAGCATAGATAATTAGAATCCCCGAAGTTTGACACACTCAGAAGTTGTGAGCAAAAGTGGATGATGACAATGATGATGAGGATGGCAAAAATGGAAATGGAGAATTCCACTATGCCCACTAACCTTCTTCTTCTTCTTCTTGTCTTTTCATGTTTGTTAACATTACGTCTTGGGTATGAAGGACTGACTGCGGTCATTGTGATACTAATAACGGAAATAATGTGTAAAACGCAGTTGTGAAACCGAATATGGCATCCCTTTGCGGGGAATAATAGTTGGTTCTGTATAAGAAATTATCACTGTACGTGGTGGATGCTAAGTAAGTAATAGTAATCATTGTTGGTATATGACTACCTTGGAAAGCTTTCATTTAATCGTGTTAACCATAATAATAGTGTATGTATGGGGTCATTCAAAACAGAAATGATGAGTTGCTAATAGAAGCTCTGTATAAAATATATATATAAAAAATATATTATCATGCTGATGCGGAAGTACCACAGAGATGAGTAGTATGTTAGAAAAGGTCTTAATTATTGCATGTTTGTAGTGATTTTCAGTCTTTTAGTTAGTTAGTAACAATCCTATGAATCATAAACATATTTTTATAAACAGTATCCGTTTTCCTCCTCGTCTCTCATCATCTCCCTCTCATCTGTCTCTTTCCCTGTAGTCCCACCACATCTGTGGCAAAATGCTGTAGACAAAGCTCTCATCTTTTTTGTCTCTAATGAGAGTTAAAACTGTATAATTATTGTAATTTTCATTAATATTAAACATCACCAAACCCAATACTGCTGCAAAGTTATTGGGAGAATATTAGATTGTAACTTCATACAGTTTGTCCATTCATCCTGTCATGAATGATGTCCGGAACGTATAAAAGCCATGCTTGAGTAACCTACGTAACTGCGGATGCGGATCTGTGAAGTCGCAAAATAATACAGTGCAATTTATACATAATTAAGTTACTTATACCAAAATTATGTTTAACATGACTAATGCGTTAATATTAGTCCGAGTTTTTTGTATGATACATACGTTAATTTAATTGTAATTATTATCACTAAAAAATATTGATGATCCGCTGAATCATCATCACTCTTTCCCCACTATGCCATTTTTTGTTTTCCTATTGGATTGGGTTACATCATCCAGTCTGTGAGTCTGTAGTTAGTAAACAGAATCAACTATAGTTGTTTTTGTTGTACGGTTTGACATGGTGATTGTTATTATTTTTAAGTTTTTTTAATCCTTCAGAAGTGTTAGAGGAAGATTTGAGGGTGCATGCGTTTAAGCAACTCATTTAAAAAAAAAAAAAAATGTTCTCCTCCTGCTTCGTTATCATTATCACTATATACTACCCATTCCTTATGCACTATGCTAACTTTCTCAGAGGAGCTTGAACATCCTCTGGGCAGTTACAGCAAGTAGTGCTATGCACTTAAAAAGTTTGAAAATAATTATTAAAGTTTGTACTGGTTTACAAAGTAAATACAAAATAGGGAGTGCGTCTAATAATAACAGCCATGTGCTGAAATCAGGATCTTTCTTCCAGACATTTTTCAATCATTCCCTACACACATGTATGCATGCTATAGATTGTGAAACTATGGGCAATAAGCAGCAGTTACTTTAAGAAAACAAACTAACGGAATAACTGATAAGAATTACCCAATTTTTAACTAACTTGCAATTGAAACTGCTCCTTTTGTAACTATTTTCCTGCCTGGCATATTTATTTCCAGTCCCGTTTGCTACGACTACTGCGGTGAAGGAAGTACAATTTTTATTACAATGGGGAAAATATATAGAACTGGACAGAAACGATTGAAATTAGTGTAAGCTAAAATGAAAACTAAAATTATGTATTGGCTATATACAGAGCATTCAGTCAGTATACGTCGCCGAGAAAGTAAAGGGAATTATTATGATGAATGCCAGTAATTTTATCAAGTCTATATAATATGCTGCTTACTACTACTAGCTCTGTATCTTTTGCTGTACTACTTTATGGTGAGAATAAACCCATCGAATTCCTGTGGAAAAAAATAATGCACTTTGTTTGTCTACATTCCTTTCATCCATTCATAATGATCCTCTGGCTGATACTAATCGATGGCTGGTAATAATAGTGACATGAACTATGGAAATTAGGTGATAAGATTTTCGAAAGCTTACACCGCCAGTTGTTGCTGAAGCGATGGAGAAAGTTACTACACATCCAGACGGTTCCATTATTACGCTACCACCGCAGGACGTTAAAGCAATCAGAATGCGCCAAAATGGCATTCATTCTGTAATAAACAGATCATCAGTCATACACTTTTTCAAAAGCTGGGAAAGCCTGCTGCATAGTTCATTCGTAATTTAACATTTAAGCTTAATTTTTATATATTTATCAATAAGGTAATTTGATGTACAGAATAAGGTGTGGTTTTGACGGGAAACGCGATAATATGCAACATTTTTCTACTGTTCAACTGACTTAGTATACTGCTATCGCATTTATCCAACTTTTACTAAATTATTGTTCATTATAATTTAGCTTTTTGACCTTGCGGACCCAAAGCATAGACAAGATAGCTTATAAATCTTTCCCACCGACTACAGATCGTTCGTCATGATTAATGTCGGCGTCCGTACTAACTATTTTTATGTGGAAGAAGGATTTCCGGGAATCCATGACATGGCCATCAAAGGCTCTTATAATGCCGCGCACGTATCCAATACCACCAGCCATACAAAAATTCATCTTCTTCTTATAGCAGGGCCAACTTTAAGCATTAAATTAGCACCAATTATGAATCAAACAGTAGTGAACGACTGTGTTATTCCGCTACTATAACGACGTAACTAAAGAAAAGTTGTTTGCAATATGAGCATGGCTTATTTACATGCTCGAAGTCAATAATGAAGAGTTGAAATTAAACCGGTCAACCGTCTGTTAGTAGCGGAGACAAAAATGGACTCATACGAATGCAAGGAACTCGATGACCAAACCGCGGATATAAAAATTATGGTTTACATGCGGCTTCCGATGTTATTGGGGGTATGATCTTTTGGTTTTTTACGCAGAACGGCGATGATGATGAGGGGATGTGTGCAGGTAGCATAAACTTTTGTGTGAAGAGAGATGATGTATGTATGATGATAATCAGCATTGCATTAGGGCTTAAACCATGGTGCTTATGGCTTGCATTACAAGATGCATAGATTCATGAGGCAAGGGGCTCAGAGGAGAAGCAAGCTGCAGTAATTTTTTACTACCTTGTAGTAGTAACGATACCTCTTTCACTCTCCCTAAAATGATGTGGTTATTTATTCTGTAGTTCAGTCTCCTGAGAGTTGTGTTTGAAGACACACCGGCTTCAGACCTACAAATAACAAGAGCAACTTGTCGTGCTTTTCTGACAATAACAATAAACTACAATACTAACAAGCACGAACCCGTGCTAAGTCTGTTTTGCAAAAAAAGGAACGTGCTGACAGGGTCTTTTTGACTTCATCCCTTATAATCTTAATGACACTGTCTCAACTACAACTTGTTCCACGTCAGGAGTAATTTGAAATAAAGTAGCCAGAAAGATTAGAGCAAGAACCGTAGTTGCGTTGAAAATGGGTGTAGTTGAAATAAATACCGTCATCTTGGTGGTCCCAATGTGACCTGTGACTAATGTGAATACAATAATTTTTATTGCTGCCATGAGAAGTCGTTTATAACCGCTGTCAACGAGTGCCTCAGACTGAAAATCAAGAGTTAAAAAATACAGGCTGTTTCAGTACCAGACGCTTAACTGTCTTAATCATAACCACTGGTGCTGTCACAAGTTTAATGATGGAGGGAAACAATCTAAAGTTAACGCCCGGGTTATTTATTTTAATTCTGTTCCTTGGATTGGCAATTGATTGTGGCCAGTCAATAAGGGAGAGCCGCTCTGCTGCTAGTCAACGAGAAGACTTATTTTCATCCACGTCAAAACTGGAAGATTTGGTGGAGAATGAGGAGCAAGTCATTGACGTTTTGGACACTTTTGCGGACTACACCATGGAAAAGGCTAACCTCATCAAGGCGTAATGATTTTCTCATGCTATTTAAAATTGTCTCATAATGGATGGCTATAGTAGGACATTAGGGACGCACGGCAGGAATAGTAAGCTCATTTAGGTTGATGTGTCCTTTTATAGTTGTCATACTTTTCTGCGCTTACTGTAATTTTTTTTGCCTTGAATCCGTTGCTTCTTCACAGCATTATAATAAATCTAATTTTAATATGAAACGGAAACTCCCAGGTATATAAGATGAACCACTAGGTAATTATACATTGTGGAGTTTTTTGAGGAGCAAAAGTAGTGGTAGAAGATGCAGGAACGGTGACAGGAGAGGCAGCCAAGTGTGCCGGCATGCTGCACCCCATGCCTTGCATTAGTATAGCAGGATTCCAATCCGACGCTTCAAAACAACAACAACAGCAACAAGTTGAATACAGGTTTAGACAAACAAGTAAAAGACATAGATGAGGTTCATAACAAATTAGACTTTGTTTTTTATTCTGCTCACATCAGTATCTTTACTTTATAGAGTCAGAGAAATAGAAAGGCTGTCAGATCCCGAGCAATATTAGCTTGTTTTTGTCGTGAGCTAATGAGAGCTCTCAAAAGTCCCTTCTTCATTCCATTCGTTTTACACATGTTGTTTCAGCCTGCACTTATTTGAGAGGCGTGGGAGGCCATCACAGTCTGCCCCAATCCGCAGCCTGAAAAAATTTGGTTTGATAGATCGGAGGCCTAAAAATACTCAGAATCATGTAACAGGATGAGGAAACATGAGTGTTTCTTCAATTCATTATTATTTATTCAATATCTTGTGGCTTCTCGTGATCGAGTTAACATTGCGCCAGGTGAATGTAGGAAAAATTATAATCGAGGGATTCGCAAAGAACTGTGCCTCTTAAAAACTCCATTAGCAACATGTCATTCCAAGTAGTGCTCCTTAAATGTACAAAATTCACAAGCAAAAGTAGCATTTCGTAATATCAGTGAAGGTGACTATCATTATCGGATTCTGCGAGGCTCCTTCTTATTGAATATTTTCTGCAGCTCAGTCGGTACCTACTTGCTGCTGAACGTGGATCATCATCACGTAGGAAAACGTAATGATCATTATGAAAATAGCGTCTTTGTTCAGCTCGTGTTGCTCCCGTTGAAGTCCATAAGGAGTTGTAGTGTACATGTAACATAGCTGCAGTTTGTCACCTTGAATGTTTACTATTGACAAGCATTAGGGCAGACTTGTTGCACTTTAATGCAAAAATTGCACATCTAATGTATCTCACTGCATAAAGATATTACTCTTCATGTCAAAGTGGCCATTACAAGTCATGGAAGCTTGAACATAGGTGAAGATGTGTGCCAATGACAAAACTGCTTGTCTGTAATCCATTTGAAGGGTATTAGATGCGTTCAGGCCAACAAGACTGACAAATGACAATAGCATTGCAGTTTTCTACACTTTTTAACAAACTTAAGCGTTTCAGCTGCTGGAACAACGGGAGATTTTTTCGGAATGTTAAAAACGACTGAATTTTTGTACAACTATGTTTGTACGTATTGCAGCATTATACGAATTATTGGAGGCAAGAAAAACTCGCAGGCAGGAGCTTAAAGTGCTTGCCGGCGTGTAAAATCGACTTGGTTCTAGCCTGAATCGCTTTGTATACAATTCGGCACACGTTATTTATTGCAGAAAGGGTTTGCCGCCGTTCAAGTTAGAATCTCGTAAAGGATTTTTGTTATTCTTGGAAAAGGAACTCCTGCTACTGTCACAATAGTGAGACGGGCAGTTGGTTCTATGTTCTATTTGCACAGCAAACATTATATGTACATTGACATGAGAGAAGGACTGACTTTAAGGTGTAACAATAGACGACATGTAGCGTTTACCGATGATGGTGTGTCAGATGAGTGTGGACACAGGCCATTGAATTCCATTCATGTCCCATTGCTTCTAAATACACAGTAGATTTTTTTCCATTGGTCATTATGTATACATATGCAGGTATGAAGCCTTTTATAGAATGGCAGAAGAGTGACAGAGGAACTCAAAATAACGCGTGAAGACATTGATGAGTTAACAGCTGCCATATGCTTCAAATTGGGTCTCACACAGAAGTATCATCGTTGCCATACATTGATTAATTTCTTTTATAGATACGTCTCCGCCCAAAAGACATTAATAAGCAGTCAAGGGAAGAAGTTAGTAGCCCACCCTGTGGAGGCCTATTTACTCATTCGAAGACTTACTGCAGACTGGGAGGATATCCATAGTGCACTTCATGCCATTTCTAATTACAGCACTGGTAAGTACAACAATAATTATTAATTTCATAGTCTTCTAATGAACCGTTGCATACGAACCATAATAACGAAATCCGTATTCTGCCAATCTGCCTCCTTTCTTTTAAAGATCAACAACATTACTGTCATTAATGCTGAAAGGTAACGACTTTAGCTCGTCTACCATGTTCCGTTATTATTTCAAGACCACGAACCTAATGAATGAGCTGCAGAAAAGCTCTAAAACTGTACAGTGCAAATAGTTATCAAGAAAATAGTTTCGTCTTACATTCTCATTGTCAATAGAATGGGTAAAATTGCCCAAAGGATGACCGTTTCTGAATGGTTTCATAATTGTAAATAATGTAGCCTTCTCTGAGTACAAGAAAGAACTTTAATTTATAATACAATATGCTCAAAGGTAAATACTACGGCCATCCTCGAATAGCTGGCTTACTTGTGATCGTGACTCCTAATTCATAATAGTTGGAAAATGAGTTTCAACAGTGGAAACCGCATACATTCACTTGGGCTGTAAAGACTCCAGGATGCTGAAATGACAATAATTATTATTATTCTTGCCCTACAATGAAATCAGGTTCCGCTTGATTAATTTCTTTCAGCAATCCACTCGGTTCTGTAATGACACGCATACACAATATCGTAAATTAAATCATATGTGGTATTTACTCTGTTGTTTTTGTTGTTGTAAGACTCATCTTGGCCCCCTTTTTTGTTTATTAGGAATTCATGAGATATGTGACAGTGCTATAGCTTCCAGCTGGGGAATCAAAGTTTATACCACATGAAAAACCTCATTTCAGATTGAACATGTCTTCATTGTAACTGCAGTCAGTCAATTTGTACTGAGGCTCAACAGTGTTCTGCTCATGATAGCTTTATGAGATGAGATGGACTGCTGTATAGTTAGTTGACTACATTCTGAAAGTTTCTCTCCAGAATAATAATCATCATGGGTTAAATCAGGGTCTTGACGAGATTAACACTCTAAAGAAAGTCTTTAGAGGTGGGATGCTGATGGAAAAGGAAAGTTTTACTAATACAACAGGGCATTGTGTGAAAATCATTGTATTCATTTGTACACAGCACGCTTGCTGTAGTGATAATTAGTGCTCTTTACCGTTCCTTCAGTAATAATACGCAATTTGCATGGGCAGCGATAAAGATATATGTTTTACTTTGAACCCTCAAGTCTGGCCTTGTGAAAACATTATGCTATAATATTTAGCAGCTGCGTGGCCAAGTTTGTTTTTACTGAGTTCATCTGTGTATGATGAAAGGCAGTAATAAATCTAAAACGGTGTGGATTTCCAATTCAAAATTTACCATTTTCAGGTCATTATGAGATTTTGTGGGTAGTTTGGAAGCAGATGTATTCTTGATGGCCATTCCGGTCCAAATTTTTTGTTATTCTTACGTTGCAAACTAAAATAGCTAAAACTGCGTAGGTTCACTTGTTGCCAGTTGTCATTAGTTACCATGTTAGCCTTGCGGGTGGACGTGCGAATGATACAGCAAAAATCACGGATTGTGACAACGGCTCCGAGTTTACTTTACCGGCTCTCCGCACGAGCGAGAAGATGTCCACGTTACTTTTATGTATGTGTTGGAAGACTCTGCGTATACTTGCTTCATATAATACCTGACCGCTAAATGGTTGCGTTACCTGGGACAGCCTCAGCGTTTTTTTCTGTTATTGCTGGAAGGGGAACAATCCCCTCTTAGCCACGTTTCCTGTATTTTTATATTAGGAATCTGTGATCATTCATTTTTTGCCTTATTTCAATCTGTCATAGTCATGAGCGGAGTCATTGAGGCCATCATTACTTCCTTGGAAGAGACAAGATGTAACGACGATAAGACTGCGGTATAGAGACAAATATGAATGAGATCTTCCAACAGCCTATGTTTTGTATACAAGCATCAGGTGTTTGTTCCTACCGCAAACTGATGATGTAGGAACATGAGGATTAAGCCATAGCGAAGTAATCAGTTGCGGTTGCATGCTTTTGATACACCAATGCCGGGGCATGTTTGGCATTTTGTAACCAACTATTCACTCCTGGTTTGACTTAAATGATACTCAATTAATGGGATTAGTATGCTCGAAATTCTTACCACAGAGGAGTAGAAAATAAGCAAGCGCATTTATTTATTGCGAGGGAAGAAACCAGAACAGATGATCAGAGCTATGGATGATACAGCTTTGACTGATCGGTTCTCACACACGGATGGATCATCATCATCATCGGCGGCATATCCATACATAATGGCACTGAAGCTGTAAAATGATCTCTTTCTACAGAAATCATGAGCAGCCGGGACAGCAGCCCGTCTTACAACTTCGTTACTACTAAACCGCTTTGTTAGGCACACTGCATTCAGTATGATACATACAAACTCTGCCTTATTCACGGATGTCCCTTTTTTAATCTGTTGTGAAGTAGGGCGGTAGTTTTTCAGTTGAAGATATCCATTTACTGCTCATAAGAAGCTGCTCTGAATTTGTCTTTCCTCTCAGAAGTGCAGTTTACTTGTCCTTCTGCGTATACTCACCAGATATTACCTAATGGAAACCCGCTTTTCATCTTTCCCGTCATAGATTCGCACACATGAGGCAGGCAACATTGTTGTTTGCAGAACCAGTTAGTAAACTATTGTAACTTACTTTCATATTGAAGTGATTGCTACTTGGGAGCACGCCTTTAAATAAATGCATTAGTAGCCGTGATACCAAATGGATTGTTTCCATCTTTGTCTTCTGCTACTAAATCAGAATCCTCCTCCCCTCAAGTTCATTGCATTTGTGACAGCTGATGGGACGGTGTGCAAAGCTACAGTGATCGAGTGATCTGCATGGGAGTGTGCCGGCAGTTTAGTATGGAGCCAAACATATCGACACAGACATCGAGACACCATTAATGGCAGGGGCTGACCACTTTTCACGTTAGTCGGTGTTTTAATTAACAGCATCACTTGAATTAAAAGATGCTAATCTGCTTAAAGTTAAAGAGGGACAGGCGGCTTTAGGTTGTCAATGCGAGTCAAATTTTATGTGACTTTGCCTTTTCAGTGAAAGAGACGTGAGATACTCGAGTCTGACAGGTAAAAAATGTTCTCGTTCTAGAGGCGATGTTCATATCTGTGGAGAGCATCCAAGAAGCGCATGTTTCATGAGAGTCATCATGAAGATGCTGACGTTAATTATAGCAGTATCACTTGAATGATCTAAAGGAGAAATTAATTGCTGCAGTATAGACTATGATTTTTTCAATATTAATTTCCATCCTCTGCTGTCAATATTCGGCACGATTTGGTATGTCAGCATCTTTGGGATATTCGCAGACAGCAATTACAGACGTACGGGTTCCGTATGACAGATTTCAATACCCCACGAGACATCAATTACAATATGGATTCGATTCAAGACTGAAGTTTCAAACCTTTGAGCTTCTTCAGACAGTTTCATATTCAATCGTTTGACTTGCTATTTTGCATTTATTGTAATACTGCTCCCATACGCGCTGCATGAGTGCGTACATGTGCGTATTTGTATGTATGAGCATTCACAGAGCCTCCTTTTCACCATAAATAAATAGAATTTTAATTAACTGCCAGCTCTACAGAGTTATTTTTGGCAGTGGGCTTATGATTGGGAAGCAATACTATAGATGAGTCTCTTCAGACCAGCAACTCATCCTTTATTATATGCTCATGCTCGGCTGCCAGCGGCACGTGAATGAACGAACGCACTGAGTGAAGCAGAGGCCACCAGTTTTTTTCTAATTCACTTTATCTTCCACAAAAATTAATGATGAGTCCTATACGCGTGTGCTACTGTACAAAAGGTCCATTTTTTGCACCAGTTTTTACGGTCTTAAAACAACCATACGTCCACTGTTGATAAAGCAAGTAGCAATACTGCACGGATGGAATGCCTGCAGATGAAAGGAGCCTTCTCTGCTTATGGCATTCAATTTTTTTGAAGTTTGTAACGGTACAAGGTAACATGCAAACGCTGTAAGTGACACAAATATAGAGAGGTTTACTCAGACTAGAAAAACTAAGATTTGTGAATTTTCAGTGCGGGCAAACT
>JAQFYD010000357.1:0-20493 GCA_034694225.1 Bourletiella hortensis | reverse complement strand
CGATAATTTATGCTAATATAATAATAATCTGTGCAGATATAATGAAAAACTGTGCACACTAAATGAAAAAGTGTGCATATATTGAAAAAATTTGCGAATTTTTGGGTGTCAAAAATTTCTGTTGTCAATTAAATGAAAAAGTGGGCAAATATAATGAAAATGTGTGCAATTGGGTTGAGATAGGCTGTATATTCGAGAATGTTGTATTTGTATTGAAATATGAATGTCTTTTGAAAAAGAGAAAACGTAAGGTCTTCAAAAATAGTCCCTATTATTTTAAAAATTTTGTAATTTTAAATAGAATCCTGGGTAAGAGTGTCTTACAAGTAGCCCAACGTCATCATTATAATTATCAGAAAAAATTCAACTAAAATTATAAATAATAAATCATAACCAAAAAAGAAATATTATAGATGTTTTATAAAGTAATTAAAGAAGTAATCAAATGTAAAAATTATAATAAGTGTTGTGTATACGTTACTTGTGGGTTTCTTTTTTCTTCGCATTTAATTTTTCAAATTATTTTAGTTGAAATTAAAATAAAATGTGAAACGATAACTTCGGGCTACTTGTCGGGTGCTATAACCTTATTTCTTTTAAAATTATTTTAATATAGAAAAAAAGAATATTACCAAGTTCTTTTTCTAATTAATTTACTTGAACTAAAACTATCTATTCAATATTATAATAAATTTGATCTCATATTTATTTGCGCATATATAGATAAAAAATTCATAAAAACATTTTTTACATTTTACAAAGACTCTAATAATTTAATCATTTTGAAACTTAAACACAATTTCAACAAATCAAAAATTATTAAAAGAAACTAACAAAATTATTGAGCTTCATATAATTTAATAACTCTTGTTTTTAATTTGAAACAAATTTACAGAATATTAAATTTTAAAAAAGATATAAATAAAAAATAATTTAATCTCAAATTACTCTACTTTCTGTTATTGAGATTTTATCAAAACCTTCTTCATAAGAAACCAAATACTTATAAAATAACGGAAGACCTAAATATAGATTTTCATCAGGATAAATAAGAAGAATATATTTATCATTATTTATTTTTCTTGTATAAAACTCTGGTTCTAGAGAAAGATGTCCCTTATAAGTAAAAACTTTTATTATTGGCAAATTTTTATATTGAGAGAGTTATTAATAAAGTTTAGATTTTTTACGTCATTATTGTTATGAACTGATTCCATAAATTGATCAAAAAATGGTTTTCGTAATATAAAATCTGAACATCCAGAATCAATAGAAGCATATTTTCCACTTTCTTTATTGTATATTATAGGATTTATAAAGTTTGCTTCAATTTTTTGAATATTCTATAGCTAAAAGACCTATTTTTGATACATTATCAAATTCTATAAATTTATTCATATAATATTTTCTGCTAACATGACCGAATATTAATTTTCCGCCAATGTTTGAAAATCCTCTGTAAGCAGTGTTGATGTTTTTAACTTCTAATTCTCTCCTATAATATATACTTACTCTTTTATTATTGTTTCCAATAGCTGATATCAATTGTTTTAATACAGTTTTTAAGTTGAGAAGCCTTTTAGTATTAGATTTCATTTTCTTTGCTTCTTAATGATTTGAAAACCTTATCAATTCTTTCAAGAAATTCTTAGGAGATAATCCTATTATTCCATCAACATTTTGATCAAACATTCTTTTTGAGTGATCAGAAACGCTTAAAACCAAAGAATAAAAATCTATATGCTTTACAATATTCTTTTCATTCTTCAAAGATAATTTAATCTTCTTTTTAGCAACAAGACCTTTCATAAATGATCCATCTTTATATTCAATTGCCGCTTTTTTATTTAATAATATATTTTTTAAATTGTAACATTTTGTTCTCGTATCCGATTCATCTTGGATGATTTCTTTCTTGATTCCAATGATATGTGATCCTGTATCTATCATCATATTTGCTTTTATCAAGCCAAGATTTATAGTAATGAGAATATGGCTTTCTGCATAATTTCTAAATAAATCCATCTCGAAATATTTTTCTACATTATTTACTAATTTTTCTGTTTCCCCATTTCTTTCTATATCTTGACAAAGATAATTGATATATAAAATTAAAACAAAGTTCATTCATTTTGATCTTATTTCCTTAAATTTATACTTTTAATCTAATATTATAAACTAAAACCCATTTTATTTATTGGACAATAAAGTTTATTCTATCAGTGAATTTTAATAATTAGTCAAAATGGAAAAGATCATTTGAAATCATTTTATAAAGTATAAAATTAGAATTTTTTCATTAAAAATTAATACATTATGTGTGTGTGATATAAAGTCTTAAACTTTTATTTTTAAGAAATTATAATTATTCTCGAAAATTATTCTATCATTAAATGTTTTGGATATGAAAATTCAAAGTTAAAGTCTAGAATTGATCTGAAATTTTAAAAAATTTAATATTAAGTGAAGTGTCGTACTTTTAAATATTTCAAAAAGTTTTTTATTTTATATTTTTAAAAATTTCAAGAAAAATTAATGAGGTTAATTTAATAAAGTTTTGATCAAAAATTGAGGTTTGTTTACAATATAACAAAATTGAAAATATTAATCAAACATGATTTAAATTATTTTTTTCAAATAATGTTTTTTTAAACTTTTGTGGAATTTGTTATTATTTTTAATATACTGCATTCCTTTGCATTTTTTGTCGAAAATTCATTGCAATCTTTATGTTATAAAAAACTAGTAATTTAAAGAATAAACAAAGCTAAAAAATCAACAATAAAAATCAAAAGACTAAAATTTTTTAAAATTTTAAATCACCAAAGAAAGCGTGAATAATTTTTCCAAAGAACAAAGGATTTTTAGCAGATATAAATTTCAAATTGTTATAAAATTGTTGTTTTTCACTTGGACTATTTTCAAATCTTTTATCTAAAGCCAATTTAATTTTAGAAACAATCATTTGATTCTTTTCAATATAATGAACAGCTTTATCTAATTTTGGGTTAAAGAAAGCTTGATTTTTTTCAACAACTTTGTTGAATAATTCAAAAATAGCAGGAGATTCTTTTATGAAATGATTTAATTGGAAAATAGCCTTTTGAATTCCATCAGCAGATATATCACCAAATTTAATACCCAACATTTCTAAATGTTCAATAAATAATTTAAGAATTGGTTCATAATTATTAATTAAATATTCTTTTAATTTTTTTAATTGATCTTTTCCTTGTTTTAATATTTCTTTTAATTTTTTTATAAATTCTTTTGCTTGTATTTCGTATACATCTTTTTCTAATAATACTGGTTGATTTATTACTATTGGGCTTTTATAAAGCTCCATTTGTTTATGTGATTCTAAAGCATAGATAGTCTCAGGTTTTTCGGTTTGAACTAATAAAGGAGTAAATAATAAAAATTTCATTTTTAATATTAAAGATTGACAGCCTTTATTTATAGTTTTATTTTTATATTAATTAATTTTTAATTATTACTTTTAAATACCAATTTTATTGAAACTTTTAATTAAAATTGCCACAGATTATTGTCAATTATTCCTTAAATATATTCATTTTATATCCATGTGAGAATTTTATTTAATCTAAATTTTAATTAATAAATCTAAATATGTGTTTAAATATAATGCTTTTTATAAAACAGGTTTATTGTATATTAAATTATATTCATTAGTATTGTTTAATCTCCAATTAAAAGTGACATCACTGGCATAAATTTAAATATACTTTTAAGCTTTTTGAATGATACTTAACATCCAGTGGACCATTATACTAGCATTAAAAACTGTCTATTTTTAAATTTTTTGCAGAGTTCGAAAAAATAAAACTGAGTTCTTTCCAAAATGAAAATATCAGAGAGAATTGAATTAATCTTTAGTGAAATTATTGGAAACTTAAAGAATAAGATTAAAAGAATTTACAAATGATTATGGCCTATATCTTTTTAGTACTTGACTAAATAACATATTATTAAATATATTTAACTAAGGCGATCATTTTTACGAAAATTTACAATAAGTAATAAAATAATCAAATAAATTTATGAATGCATATTAAGTTGGTTGTGAGAATAATAACAATTCTTAATGGCGTGCCTATCAATTTAATCTGGCCATAAATGGGACTTATTATTCAAAGCTACTAAATTTAATCTCTCTTGAACTATTTGAATCCAACTTTAAATATTTACTTGATATCTGCCTAAATTGACACGTATTAAAGTATATGATTATTCTTTAAGTTTGAATCGGTATAAATCTTGAACAAAAATATTTTTGAATAAAATTTTAATTAAAATAGGCAGTTTAAAGTATAAACAATCGATTGGTTTTTGTTTAAAAGTCGTATGTTTTCTCTTGAAGTTAAAAAATAAATTCGCCTGAAAAGCATATTTTTCATTTCAAAAGTTTATATAAATTAAAAAAGATGTGTTAACTCTAATTTTTTGATTTAAAGTATACTATGAAGTATTGATATATTAGTGATATGAAATTGAAGTACCAATCCCGTATTTTTGTTTCTTTTTAATACAACATGATTTTAAAGTCAAATAGAGTGAAAGAATCTAAAATTTCAAAAAAATAATCTTTTAATTTTCGAAGATTTTAAAGTAAATTAATTATTTGATCAATAAGTATTCGTATAGATCTAATTTATATATAATCATTATTTAATTCAGAAATCATTAAAACTTTTTTATTGTTACCAAAAGCTAATACTAAAAAACTTTAAAGTACTAGTGACTTTTCGAGTTTTTAAAAAATTTGGAAAAAATCAATTAGTTCATATATAAACCATTCTTATGTAATTAATTCTAAAAATAAATCTAGCTTCGGTGTGATACACGAAATATAATAAAACAAGTAAGTATTTAGTCGTGGGCAATTATATATTGTTTTATCTAGATGCAAAAAAAATAGAATAAAATTATGTATAAAATATAGCACTATAAAGTGCAAGCTTTTAATCTAAATATTATAAATCTTTATTACTAGTGTTTCCATATAAGCAATTTTTGATTTTTAGTTTAAGCTATTTTTTTAATTATTTTTACAAAATTCAAAAAGCCAAACTTTACGAGTCTAAACCGGCTTGTTAATTGTATTTGGATTGTAAATCCAATGAATAAATTAAAAATATTATACGATCTCGAGATTTTTATTAAAAAAATCGTCATTTAAAAGTTTAATACTGCCACACTAGATTATCGAAAATTTATAAAGATTTTTCCAAAAATAAGTCCATGTACTTATTTTAGGGTAGCCTTATTTACGGAAAACCTCGGTAAATTACAAAATAATAATTTCTAGTATTAATTCAATCAAAATCTTTCATTTGAAAGATTGTTTGCTCAAGTTAGTTCTAAATTTTTTAAGCAAATAACCTGTGAAAGACTGCAGTACAATTATTCTAGCTCTTTGTCCTATCTGATCAAAAACTCTTATTCTGATAAAGCATAGAAATCTTAATTGTATAACTTAGTTTTCAAATAAACATTGATTTATTTTCGAATATCATTTAAATGCTTCAAGTATGTCTAAATTAAAGTAATATCTAATATAAATGTTTAATAAACAAAAAGAGCATATAAAACTAAGAAACTTTAATTAATTATTTTGTTACTAAGCAAAAATAAAATCTAAAAACATGTGCTGGAAAAATCTGCATATCAAAAACTGTATTATGCAAAATAGTTAATTTATTAATGTTTTCGAAAATATATGCTATATTTACTATAAATAAATAGTTTTATTATCTGTACAATGTTATTTTATATTTAAATCGAACTAAAAGATTGAATCTTAAATATTTTATTATATATGAAATCAACAAAATCTCTTTGTAAATTTTTTTAAAAAAAACAGTCTTTCAAGCAATACATTTTCATATAATATCTATATTTGTTCTGGAATAATAAAGAACCATTTTAAGTTTATCAAATATTAAAATATGAAAAATAAATAAAAAATTAATATCTGTTTTATCCATGAATTCCTCAATATATTAAATACACAAATAACAAGGAATATTTTATGAATATTAAATTTTGAACTTATTCAATATTTTTTTACTTTATATTGAAAATTTAAAACTCAAGTTTAATCACGAATTTTGTTTTTAGTAATTTTAATGTTTTGAAATAAACAAATAAAAAGTATAAATATAATTTGATACTAACGTCTTGAATGAAATATTTTATTTTTTATTTAATAGGATATAGCGTAGAAAATAATACAGAATCAAAAAGTTTATTTAAAGAAAAGAATCATGAATCAATTGAAATAAATCTATACAGAAATAGCGCAAAAAACTTTTTAATAATAAAATTAAATTTCAATAAAAAGCCTGTGCAAATGATTTTAGATCTAGGATCACAAATAATAGGAATAGAAAAAAGGTTGTATACAAGAACAATTTTAAGAAAATATGTCACAATATAAAGAGCTTTTTATTTCACAAAAAGCTTTATCTAGGTTATAAAGATGGGTCTTATATGTATGGTTATATTGATAATTACAAATTATCAATAAAAGCATCTAACAATGATTATATAATAAACATAAATTTTATAGCTGAGATATTAATATCTACACATCATAGCGAAAATATTGTAAACAAAAACATTAAAGGAATATTTGGAATTTCACCAAAAAATTATCTATTAGAGAAATTTAAGAATTTTAATAAAAAAGATAAAAAATATAAAAATATTAAAGGATATGAAAAGCTTTTAAATTTATTCACTGGATTAGATCAATTATTCAAATGCTCTAAAATTGAAGATCAGACAGTTTCTATATATTATAGAATTGAGAATGAAGTTGAGAGTGAGGAAAAATTAAAAGAGGGACTTGTAGGTGCTGGAGGAAAATTGATTATTGGAAAGGTAGATAAAAAATACTATAAGGGAAACTTTATAACTTTTGAAAATATATCTAAGGAAGGATTTGTCGAAATTGCTTTTGTTAAGGTTGAATTTGGTTTTGATTATCCTATAGTATATGAATCTAAAGATGATGATGCTATTTTAGTAGATTCTGGATGCGGAGGATTTCGTATACCAGAAATACTATACAATGAAGTAATAAAAGTTATTCATAAAGGACACAAATATAAAAATATCTACATAATAAATGAAAAACAATTCCAAAAATTACCAATAATAAACATATACACTAGAGAAGGAAACTTAAGCTTGGAACCAAGTTATTATACGAGATATTTGGATAAAGGTATATACATACTAATACTGTTTCCTGAAGCTAGGTTTGTTTTTGGCCTTCCTTTGTTTTACAAATATTTGATTTCTTATAACAGAAAAAAGGATCAGGTTTCTTTTGCAGAAAGCAAAATATTATAATAAATTTCTTATTCAATTCATATTGAATTAATTTGATTTTGTTTTTGAAAATATCTAATTGTAGTAAGCTCAATCAGAAGTATACTTGTAAAAATCTGTAATATTTCGAATTTGAATCATATTTTGATACAAATCCAACATTTTTACAAATGGCAGTTTTCATTTTGAAAAGATGGTTTTTATCGGAACTTTATTGAATAGCCAAAAATAAAATTCAAAGGTTGGTTTAGTGAAAAATAATATATATAATGTTTTTATACTCCCTTTATAAATATAGGATGACTTTTATTCATATCGACATTTTTTAATCAATATTGGTTAATCACTGAATACTTTATCAATTTTAGATATCTATTGTTGAGAATTTCAACATGTATTTCAGGGACAATATTAAATACAAAAGTTTTACTTATTATTGGTTTTAATAATTTCTTTGCACCTAAATATAGTATATTCGTTCTTGTATAAAGATTTGAAAATTAGGTGTGGTGGAATTTGTTTCAGAAACTGTGTTTTTAAAATGAAAACTGCCAAATAAGAAATTCTGGTTTTCATTAAACTTGTTTACAACAAAAAAAAAGAAATTCTGAATTTTTTTCAAATTTTGATAATTACTTTATTCAATATATCATTACTCAAAACTAATTCATGTTTTGC
This sequence comes from Bourletiella hortensis, assembly GCA_034694225.1. Taxonomy (NCBI): domain Eukaryota; kingdom Metazoa; phylum Arthropoda; class Collembola; order Symphypleona; family Bourletiellidae; genus Bourletiella; species Bourletiella hortensis. The sequence continues at coordinate 12,456 of JAQFYD010000357.1, read as the reverse complement.
AATTTTAAATAATAGCATATGTAATTTAGTCTATATTCAAAAACTCAACTATTAGGAATAAATGTAATTAAAATAAAAGACTACTATGAAATATAGAATGCTATATTTGTTTATTTGTTATAAACACGTGTTGATGGCATGAAAATTAAACAATGAAAAAAAATAAAATAACAAATTTAACATATATTAAAATTATCCAAATGTAGATTAGAATGCAATTTATCAAGCTCTTTATCACAATTAATAATAGGAGAAGAATCAGGTTCAGAAATAAGTAAACTATCAACAGATATTCTATTTTGAGAGTAATCAAGTCCAGGAACATCAGTTAAATCAAGATCATCAAATAATTCAATAGATGGAGATATAGAATTTTTGAATATAGGTAATTCTAATAATGTACAATTAATTGTACTTATTAAAATAGGTATTCTTAAAGTTAAAGAAGAATAAGATTTTTGAATATTTGATTTTATTTCAATTTCATAATTAATTCCAAATAACTTTGAATTATTTATAGTAGGTATAATATTTTTAGGTATATTAAATTTTATATCTTCTTCGAATTCACCATATTTTATTGATTTATTATTTAATCTTATTTCTTTATTTTCTTCATTATTTAATTTTATATTTTGTATTAATGTTATTTCTAAATTTATTAAATTAGAAGGTGGGGTAATATCAAATAGTAATTTTCCACCTGGTAAACATGAAGTATGTCTAGTTTCTACATCAAGCTTTAATTTTTTAAATAGTATAGGATAATATGCTTCAACTTCATGTTTTTCAGGTTTCATATATTTGGGAATAAAATTAGAAATTGTTGACAATATGGTGATAGGTTCAATATAATTTATGGGGAACTTGTTGGGAATATCAACTACAACTTTTAAACAATATTTTATAAAACCAATATCTTTTAAATGAAAGTTATTAGGAAAGTTTTTATCACCTAAATCAATTTTAAATAAAAAAGAATATATTTTTGGTTCTAATATTTGTAATGGATCTTCCCATAATGTTATTGATGAATTTATTAGTTCTTTACTTTCTTTATTAATAAGTGTTTCTATTCCTTGTAACTTAAGTATAATTGAATTTACTCTTTCAACTTTATTAACTTCAATTTGAACTTCACCTTCAATATGAGAACCTGAATAATATACTTTATCAGGATTTTGTAATATAATTTTTATATCATCATAATTCATTTAAAAAATAAAATTTATAAAAGTAGTATTTATATTAGAAATGATTTTTCTCTTTTTGGTTGAAATTAAATTTACCCTTTTTAATATAAATAGATAATCAAGAAATTTAAATTCTCCTTATTACGTTTATTAGAAATAATCATATTATATTTACAAAATGGTGTATCTTTTATTGAACTTATAGTTATTTAGTATAGATCATTTACACTCAATCTCCGCAAACTTGGTAAAGCTTTAATGTGTCACTTTAATTTAAGTTTCAGTTCAATAATTTAAAATTCTGGTTGTATTGGTGTAGTAAAATAAATATCCTTAAACAAAATAAAATATCCGTAGATTTTCTATAAACATTGAGGAAAATTAATAATTCAAATTTTAAATTAGTAAGTTTCGATAATAATGGTTAATGAATATTAAAAAAAGTAAATATATTTAACCCAAGAAATATTCTCATAATTTGATTTTCATAATATTTTTAAAAATATTTGTTATCAAGTGTTTTAATTCATATTTGTTTATATTAAATTTACTATTTATATTTACTGCATTAATGTTTATAGGACTAAATATTGAATATATATATTTACTGTTTGAAAACAATATAAAGTATTATTTGTCTAATATAAATGCAAGAATAAAATAAAGCTAATTGTATTAATAATAGAAATAAACTTGAGACTTCAACTAGCATTTTTCATATAGATTTAATTAAAAACTAATTATATTACACTATAAATTCTCAATACATTATAAAGCATTTTGTATGTTTTATTTTTAATTGCGTGAATTAATATGTATAAATCAATTAAGTATAGATTAAATCTTGTTTGATAATATTAAGTGCGATTAAAAATCTCGATTATTACTTTTGGAACAAATCAACCATTTTTAGAATAATATACTTTATATTACAACTTTTAAATTATTTATTTTTTTAAAAAGGCTCCCATTTTTATTTAAATAATAAATATATATCATGAAATTATATATCTGACTTTGGAATTTAAACAAGCTTTTCATTAGATTAATATATGTACTTTTACATATAAATCAATTTTAAATGAAGTTAAATATCAATATATAACGATTATTTGTTATTTACATTAAAGGCTTTATTGATTTAATTAAGCTATTTTCGATTTGATGTAAAAATTGACTGTAATCATATATACCATTTTTAGTTGCTGTTCGTGCTTTTTCAATTGGCTTCCGTCCTTTTTTAATTGCTGTTCGTCTTGACGCCCATCTTTTTCGTCCTACCTCAAATTAATTTCGTCTTTTTTTATTTCTAAATTCGTTATTTAAAAATTTAATAAAAAATTGATTATATTTAATAGTAAGATATAAAAAAGATGTATATTTGATTTATATTTCGATACAAACGCTATAAAACACCTTTTTAAAGCTTTCTAAATCTAGTTAGTTTATTTTTTAATAGGCTATAATATCGAAAATTGCCTTACTTTTATGACTGTTGATAAATTAAATGGTTAAATTACTTAACTATTAAAGTTGCGTGTTTTATTTTCTTTTTAATGTAAATATGTTTTCATTTATTGGAAAAAAACTTTAAAATTTTTACACGTATATTAGGTCAGCTACAAAGTCACAAGCAAGTTATTTATTGTTTATGATAATACTATTCAGATCACCTATTGTAATGATTAAAACTATAAATTATGAGAAGCTTGTTGTTCTTATTATCAAAATTTGTGTTCTTTTCAAACTTTTATTCGTTTATTTTAAGATACAATTTTGTACACCTTGAGTTGTGTTTCTAAATACATCTAAGCAATTTTAAATTTCAAATGAACTTTTTATAATTAAAATACAAATCTTAAAAACTCTCATACGAAAATTTTAATTTTCTGTTTGATTTAACCAGTTTTATATGCAATTATTTATTTCGTCCTTTTATTTTATTAAAATAGACGAAAGTGATTTATAAAAAGACGAAATCGATTTGCAAAAAGACAAAAGCCAAATAAAAAAGACGAAAATCAATTAAAATAGGACGAACAGCAACTAAAAATGGTATAAAATCCAATTTCCTTGAAAATATCAGCATATACTGTACTATGTAGATTTTATTGACTTTGAAATGAAGCATTACTTCATTAATAATAATAAATATCTTCTATCAATCTCTTTACTATTTGAATGATCATAATCTCAATTATTTGCAATATTGAATATGGACATTTCATTCATACATAAACTTATCAAGTGAAGTTTTGATAAGAATATGATATCAAGAAACCTTCTTTATTGTAAATAAAAAACAAATTAATTGTGCGGAAGATGTTCATTTATTGTAGTTTCAATATAACTTGATTTAGATCTACAAATTTAATATCGATCCATGTTTATAAAATAATTGATCATATATTTGTCAAATGTTTTTAAGTACAATACTTTACAAATAGCAAATAACAACAAAGATGCTTTAAATAAATTATGTTGGTATTATGTCCTTAAAAGTGTACATACTTCATTATGACGATGATTTAATTGAAAGTTTAAAATCAACAAGTTGTATCATAATAAAATTGTGATCAAAATAATGCAAAGGTATTTAAAAGATTTAAGCTTTTATAAAAGAATGAAATATTAAAGATGAATGGAACATAATAAATGTTTTAACAATCTTTAATAATTATTTTGTGAAGATTTTTACAAGTATGTTGAAAAATTAGTTCTTAGTATATTCATTATATGATTAAATATTAGAATCTACCAGGATTTTCCGTAAATGAGGATGTAATTATATTCGGTGAAAGTTCCTGTAATCGTAAAATTATTTGAATATTTAAATAATGATAAATTGATTAGTTTTTTGAAAATATTATATACAAAATGTTAGTTAATTTGAAAATTAAGAAAACTTTATTATCAAGAATAATGTGTGTTATCATTACCATAACTATTAGAGCCATTTTCTTCATTGATACATAATAAATCTTCATGCAAGTTTGCATTTACTATTAAAAATTCATTTTGTGGATACACTTTCTCAACATTAAATCTACCGATGAGGTTAATTTGAAGTAAAAAATTTTTTAAATAAAAATATCTCAAAAACTTACTATTGTTTTAGATTAAATAAAATTATGGTAATCTATCAATTTAAAGCTTATTCATAGTTTGACGTTTATTTTTTAATAATATTGTTTAATTATCCCTATACATACTTTTTATACCTATTTCTACCAAATGAGGTCAATTTGACTCATTAGTTTTTTATTATTAATAGGAAATTTTGCAAAAAAATAAACCAACTTTTATATAAAATATCATGAGATAGACTCATGTATTGAACTCATTTTCAAATTCATTCATTTTGTTGTCCACAAACAACAAAACAATATATTCAAAAATCACATGATAGAGATTTTAAAATCAAGAAACAAGGGTTCTTTCTAAAATTCCCTTGTTTCAGTAATAATGTTTTTCGTAATAGCTATTTTTAAATAAAATATTTTTATTAAAAGAGTATATATACTGATTCTTTAATAAAATCTCCACCATTTTATGAAGTTTTTTTCTATTTATTTCAGGTAAGTTTTTTTTAAAAATCAATGGGACAAATTGACCTCATTTGGTAGAAATAGGAAATAAAAAATCCCGGTAGATTTAGTTTTAAAATAAAATATATCTCAATTTTGAATTTGGGTTACTGTTTTCAAAATTTTGCCCGTTTTCAATAATTCCGAAAGTTCCAAAACTTTTCTTTATGTCTTCTAGTTGAATTCAGCTTACTAAGGTTTTCCGTAAATAGGGATGCACTTATGTTCAGAAAACTCAAATTTTTTCAAAAAATACTTTACACCTAAGCAAGCCCATGGGCTTATATTCGGAAAAAGCCCCTATAATCGGAAAATTATCTGAATATTTAAATAATTACAAATTGATTATTTTTTAAAAATATCGCATATAAAATGCTAGTTGGTTTCAAAATAGTGATTATATAATACAATGATATTTAAAAGAAACGATTTACCATATTTTAATTGGCAATCAAATGAACAAATTATTAAATAACACGAACTCGATTTATATAAAAATACGATATTTAAAATTTTAACACGGCCACACTAAAGTTGTAAAAATTTAGAAATATTTTCCGAATTTAAAGGTTTTCCCGATTATAAGTCCATGAACTTATTTTCGAGTGTTATTACTTACGGAAAACCTCGGTATTGATCTTGATATCATCTTAAGCAGAACTTTCAATCTAGAACGCTTTCGATAATCTCTTTGAGCAAAACTCTTTCACCATTAGCCAACCGGTCATTCAAAAAATATTTAAAATAATTTTTAAATAGTCCAATATACTTACATGTAAAGGTTGTAACAAATGTGTAATTTTCGCAGAAAATAATACTTGCATCTGAAATAAATTTCAATTACTATGCTTATATATAGGTTTTCAAGGTAATTTTTCCCTTTTACAAAATATTTTTTCCACTTTTCTAAAAAGAATTTCCACATAAAATTTGCTTTTTTCCACTTTTCTAAAAATTCTTTCCTTTTTACAAAATACTTTTTCAACTTTTCAAATCTTTTTTTCCATTTATATATTTTATATAAAAAACGAAATGATTATTAGATTTTGTATAAATAGTTTATTTATTACAATTAAAAATGATAATATTTTTATGTCTTTTGGATTTTGTATTAATAAGTTTACTTAATATAGTTATTAGAAAATTAGCTTTAAAAGTCTAAATATTTTATAATTTAGCAAAAGCTTTTCATTAGAAAATTTCCTTTACTATTAAAATAAAACTAACTAAAGTTGTTTAAAAATAGTATAAAGAATTTTCCTCTCTAAAACAAGCAATTGCTTTTACTATTTAACTCAAGTGAATATAATTAATTATATCAAACTTGCAATCATTCATTTGATAATCGTTGAATAAATGCAAGAGAACTATAATTTATAAAGATAACTTTCTAAATTATTAATTTGTGATATATATTGTTGAAGAAACAAAGTGTTTGCGTCAAATTGAAAAACTTGAACCGATCATGCGTTAATCTAATTGAAATATCTAATATAATTTAATGTAGTTTTGATTAGTTTAATATATAGGTAAAATTATCAGAAAAAGGAAAAAGATTTTTGAATATTGGAAATAATTTTTTGTAAAAAGGAAAAGGCAAATTTAACTATGGAAAAGGTTTTGTGTTAAAAGGAAAAAAATCAAGAAAAGTGGAAAAAAGATTTTGAAAAAGGGAAAAATTACATTGAAAACCTATATGAATGAATTGAATTGAATTATTTTTGTGCTGACTAATTAATTTTACTATTCTTGCAAATAAAATTAAAACCATTTACTTAGCAAAAGCGTCCTATATCTGTAACTAAGTTTGAAAATCATTTCATTTTTGAAAATACTTACCCACAATTTTCTTATTTTTGAGATTTCTATCCCATAATTTTCCTATTTTTGCAATTTTTTCTTATTTTTGCAAATTCAACTCCAAAATATTCCTAGTTTTGCAAACAAAAATTCAAAAACCTTCTTAGTTTTACAAATGTTTTCTGCTTTTGCAAATTTCAACCCAAATTGTTTCCCTATTTTTTTTATTAGCTCTGAATAAAATAGGGCACCAAGTATTCTAATATGAATGCTTTGAGACTTTTTTATTAAAAGCGTATATTTTTTAAATTAAAATAAATATTAAATTAAGCAAACATAATTAAAATCAGTCATTATATAATTGTTTAAAAAATATATTGTAAAAAAGATATATTTGTATTTTTATTATTATTGAATTCATGGAAATATAATAATTCAATTTAATGTTTATAGTGTAGAAACTTAATGATTATGGTATTGAAATCGAATAATTATAGTAATGCAACAATGCATATAGAGTTTAGGGACAGTGCATATAAAGTATTGAAATACCCTGTAATTTAGCAAATGCTATATTTTCATTTTCTCAAATAGTGTACCTAAATGTATAATTCAAGAAAATTCTCGACAACAAACGCTTTTGGCGAACCCTAATTCGCATCAATTTATCCAATATACTATAACATATCGTGTTTTATAGTGGCGCTAAAAATCTAAGGGTAAACGCTCTTTGAAAAATGTCACCACTTTAGTTCTTGCCTATTCAAATTTTTATTCTAATTCAGTTTTTTGGTTAGTTAAGCCCATTAGAAAAATTAAAAATAAAGTTTAATCAAATATTATGGAGTTGTAGTTAACTTTAAAAATAAAAAATTCTGTTTCTTTAAAGAAGCAACTAATACTTAAGTAATAGCTTTGCCAGTCTTGAGCTAATTGATTTGTCTCTATCAAATCTTCATAACAATGATTAGTTGTAGCTTTCTTTTTATTGATTTTTTTGTTGAGCATTAAGAAATCTTCGGAAATTTCGAATCTAACCAGAACAACACAACTCTTAAGTCTTATAAATTTTGAAACTGCTTCTATATCAAGCTCCTTTATACGCTTTTCATTTGGGCAAACAACGATCAGTTTGTTTATGTTTATATCGTAAGGACATTTTTGTAGCATACACAGATCTAAACGCAAAGTTTTCAAATTACTAAGCAATCTAAGGTCGATTTCTTCAAAAAAAATTTTCACAAGATCTTTCCTTGGTTTGAATATGATCAGCTTAGTAACGGTTTTCAGTAATTCTGGATTGAGCGGACCATATTTAAATCCTGTGATACCAAGAGTTTTTATCCTCGGAAATAATTCACATGCAGATCTAGGTCTAACGTAATCTTGTAGATATCTTAGGTCTTGAAGATTACAGCAATTTTTGTAAACAAGGGTAATTACATCGGCGCTTAAGCCATAAAAATTAAAGTTTAATTTTTTCAAGTTATAAATATTCTTTTTTGTATCAAATATATAAAACAAATCAGATTTAAATAAGTAATTAAAGCTAAGTTCCTCTAGTTTAGAAAAGTAATTTATGTCAAAAGCATGAGGATTAGGAGCTTCCCAAACCCTAGGAGTATAGCAAAGTATTAGTTTTTTTAAATTTTTAAAATAATTATCTTTTTGTATAATGGTAAAGAACTGAGAAAAGGAAGAAAACATAAAAAGTTTACTGAGACTCTCTAGATGCCCAAAATTTAGCTGGTCAAAGCAGTGGTAAGTATATCCTAGTTCTTCAAAACTCAAGTTTTTAGTTAGATCTATAAAATTCTCTTTTCCGGATACTAGACTTATCTTGTCTATAATGATGTCTGGATTATCTTGACAAAATGTGATGTAGCTCTTTTTATTGTTACTGTAACTAACATCTGGTGAAACAAGATTTAATAAGTCCTTCAAATTGTCATAGTATAAACCGGGCCTAAGGACCTTGATTTTCTTGATGTTTTTACAGTTATTTTCTATTACGTTATAGTCAAATCTAGAGGTTTTATAAGAGTCTTCCTCAATCGTTTTGACATAACAACCTATTTTCTTAATTATATCTATTGGAGTTTTTTCATTTCTCAAATCTTTCCATAAGTTTACTCTGGACAAAATACTTATAGTTTTATTTAGTTTTCTTAGCTCTTTTAAATCTATTTTATCTATTCTATTTAATATGATCATTATTAATTCATTGGCTAGTTCATTCATTTTGGGATCAAAAATTGAAAATTTTCTTGAAAACGATAATCGACATTTTATAAAAACAAGCACTTCCAGACACAAACATACGTCCTTGTATTTAAATATATTTTTGACTCAAAGTCTTTTTTAAAAAAACTATACTAATAATTTCTGACCAATAAAATTTGACATGTTTAAATTTCATACAATGCTTAAACCTAAGTTGAAAATGGCCTTGGTAAGTAACCCGACGCTATTACAAAATTTTGAAATTTCGACCAAATCACTATAAAAGTCAAAAATAAAGATCAAAATTCAATATGAAAGATATGAACATCTTTAATTTTTTAAAAACTTTTCATAATTTGTTTAGTTAGATAATTTTAATGTTTTCTAAAAATGAGAATAATTGTTTTTTTTTGAAATAATCAAGTTTATTGAAAAAACAAATAAATTACCATCCAATCTTTAAGTTAAATCACCTGAAAATTCCCAAACTAGTAAATGTCAATTTTCATGAATAGTTAAATTTTAAAGTTGTAATTTGAGTTACTTTTGATAAATTTGAGCGACTTAACCGGACCGATCTGAAAAACAGCTTAGAGAAGCATCCATCACCCCAATACCATTTAGTGCCTTTTATGACAAGGCTAAACTGAGAATCAAACATCTATTAGTAGTTAGAATAAAGCTGTATTGAAAAATAAGGAGTAGTCTCTCCGTTGTAGTCATTTTGTGGATCTTCGAGATTCGAGGAAGATGCCTAAATCTCTCTCTTGTCGACATTATTTTCGTCACTGATTCCACTCTTCTTCTTCCACTTCATTCCAGTACTCTTCGATATTCTCTTCCCATTTTAGAAAAAAGTTGGCACTTTGCAGTGTTATGAAAATTCTAAAAAAAATTTTTTTGTATAATTGTTTATTTTTAGTTTTTTTCTTGGAAACCCACAGAACACACTTAATTCTAATCAATTATATCTAGAGCTCAAACAAAAGTGCAACAAAATCGACAGATATGGCCTAAAAAAGATAGATCTGTAAAAAGTCATTATGCTAAAATCTAAAACACATTTCATGAAATATACCATTTCTCGTTCAATTTCAACTTTTTCCTACTCAGTTTCAACTTTCTCATTCAATTTCAACTTTTTAGAATTATCCATCTAACAGGTTCAAATTATTAATAAAAATAAACATGTTTAAATTGAAAATGGTGTAAAAGTATAATAGATAAAAACAGCTAACCATTGTTGAAAAATAAATCTGTTTAAAATTATTTTGAAAATATTCAAGATATGGTGTTTTTCTCCTAATTTTGTAGAAAATTTTTGAAATTGAATTATTAGCTTTCATTTAAAGTATGATTATCTCCAATATATCATATAAAAATCAGTGTTATTTCTTTTAAAATATAGAAAAATAGCCATCACAGCACTATAGTTAAAGATATTAATCCAAATAAATAAATGTTCTTACTTTTTTAGAAGCTTTAAATTTTTTAAACAGGTTTATTTATCAACAATGGTTAGCTGTTTTTATCTATTATACTTTTACACCATTTTCAATTTAAACATGTTTATTTTTATTAATAATTTGAACCTGTTAGATGGAAAATTCTAAAAAGTTGAAATTGAATAATAAAGTTGAATTTGAAAAATAAAAAGTTGAAAGTAAATAATAAAGTTGATTTGAAAAATAAAAAGTTGAAATTGAACGAAAAATGGTATAAAAATTGAGTCTTTATTTGTAATCACCGGTGTAAATCTAGCAAAAAAATGAGAAATTTAGACTTAAATATGTCTTTTTTGATTATTATGAATAGTCCTTATTTACTAAAAGAGAAACAACCACCTGATATTTTTATTAAAAACTTAGCAAGTTTCACCTATCACGATTTTGAGCCATATTTATAATTTATCATTCAAAATATTTTAATAGAGATGAAGAAATATACTTGATATCAGCATAAGTCGAAGCTTATGAAAGTACACTGCTATAATTTGAGTTTAAGAATGAATGAAATTTAGATAAAAATATTTTGAAGAAAACTTTAATATGATTTTGACATTTTAAAGCATAAATAATTTATTGTATTTCGTTCAAAGAATAATAGTCAAAAACTATTTAATAAATTTGTGCAAAAGAATATTTTTAAATCAACAGTTTATCTGAATGAAAAAACAACTGTTAATTTCGAATTTTAACTTAAATGTTTTGTATCATGCATTTGTGAATTTTAAAGATCTATACTATAGTCTTTAAGTAAAAAACTAAATTTTTTTGATATAATATAATTTTCCAATAAAAAACGTGAAAAATCAAATTTTATATTAAAGGAAATAGACTTATGCTCTCTGTACATTTCAAGCACTATATATCTAAAGATTTTTTGTTAATTTGTTTTATAGTATATTAAAATAAATAAGCAAGTCATTCTAGGCAAAAGCAAGAATAGAATAATTTATGTTTAAATTTAAGAACGCTAGTAAAAGACAGCTAATTTATTGTAAAATTAAAAGGCAAAGAATTGAATTTCGCTAAAAATTGAACTTGTATAAAAATATTTTTTAATCCAATTATTACTAATTTTATTTTTATTTATAAAATCCTTATAAATGTTTTGCGAACTCAACTTAAGTCTATTGAAATCTTTATTAATAAAAAACTCTTTATATACTTGAAAAGTGTCGAGCATAATAAAAAATTTTAAATTAGAAAAAGATTTAATAAAGTCTTGATTAAAATCTTCGAAAATATCACCATTGCACTTAATAACCAACTTTTTGATTCCAAGAGGATAAGAACATCTACATTTAAGGATCGCAGAAGAATCAAAATGTAATGTTTTTAATCCTTTAATCAATCTAAAGTCTATTTGTTCAAAAATGTTTTCTAAAACGCCAACCGATGGATAATATATAATAATTTTCTTAATGTATCGATATAGTTCTTCGTCAAGTAGTTCATTTTTAAATTCAGAAACACCAAGCGTTATTATTTTTTGAAAAACTTTGCAAACAATAGGATCATGTCTAATATAGTCTTGTTTATATCTCAAATACCTCAAATTGCAACAATTTTTATAAATAAGGCTTATTAATTGTTTGTTTAAGCCTTCAAAAAACAAAAATATAGATTTTGTACTAAAAATATAATTTTTTGTGTTAAAAATTAAAAAAGAATCAGAAATACTAATGCCTTGAAGCTCTATTTTTTCAAGTTTAGGGAAATATTTTACATTAAATGCTTGTGAAATATAAACTCTAATAATTTTAGGGGGCCAAATGATTTTTAGTTTTTTAAGATTTTTAAAAAGTTTATTGGTCTCAATGTAACTACATATTTCAGCAGATGGCGAAGAAAGACAAAGAGGTTCTACAGTTTCCATGCCTCTAAAGTCTATATTGTCATTTTCATGATATGAAAATATCAACTCATTGAATTTTAAATTTTTAGTATATTCACGAAAATGTTCTTTTCCAGAAATCACGTCTAATTTTTTTACAATGATACCAGAGCTTTTTTCACAAAGTTTGATAAAATCACTGTTATAAATAGTAACATACACTATTTATCGCATGACTATCAAACAAATAAGAAACCAGTCTTATTTGGAAACAAATCTCAGTTTACAACAGGATCAGTTTCAAGCATCCCGTG
>JAQFYD010000356.1:0-20512 GCA_034694225.1 Bourletiella hortensis | reverse complement strand
CCGTCTGCATAAGCTGTGTACACTTTGCTGTACAAGCCATTTATGTACATGTACCGTACACAACTTTTGGCAGCGGGGAACGATAGATTGTACAATTAATTCGCTCTTTCTTGAAGGTGTTGTCGCCTATAAGCCAACGGGGGAAAATTTATGTAGTTGAACACGAGGTAACGAATGCGAAAATTCCTCACGCCGATAGCTTCTACGTGACAGCACACATTTGCCTTACTAGTGTATCCTCAAACGAAACAAAATTATGTGTTGTGACAGAGGTAAAATACAGGAAGTCTGTACTTGGCTTTATCAAGGGTAAATTCGAATTTAATCCAAAGAAGGGTAATGAACGGAGAAGTAAATAAACTTTAGTGGATTTTTATTTCAGGCATGATCGAAAGCAATACTTGGAGTGGTCTGAGAGACTACTATGCACATTTGGATCGTCTATTGCAAGAAGAATGTAGAAGACACGGCCTTAGAGCGCAGTCAGTGTCCGGAATACCTGCGCTAGCTGGTTCAAGGAGGAGAAATGGCCGCCCGAGAAGACCTGCACCTGGAATACCAACTCATACCACTCCTGCCATTCAAACGACTGCGGACATCAGCGATGGTTAGATTTGCAAGTGGTTCCCATGGCGACGTTATGATAATTTCTAAAATAAAATGTTGTATTTTTGCAGACACTGCCAATGGTATCCTTGTACGCGCTGTGACATTCTTGTCTTCGTGCCCCACAGAACGGTCCTTGATTTGGACCGTTTTCGTTCCATTAGTCATCGTCCTTCTAGTTTTTAATGCACATTTGTACGTCAGGATGTCAAACATCGAGGCTTCTCGGATAGTACTTAACGATCAATCCTCCTTTAACTCACCGAGGCTAACGCCAACAATGCCACCGCCTCAGCCGTAAGGCCTGTTTTCTTGCTTCGATACAAAATAGTCTTTTTCATGAGGACAGTAATTTCACATGATGTTTGCAAACATAGGGTTACAAATCCGCCTAAATACGAGGAATGTTTGATGCTTTTGGAAAATGAGAAAGTACATGGTAGAGGCAATGATGCCAAGAATAGGTGGAAGAAAATTCTCAGCTGTACTGTCCAGCTGCTAAACCAGGTAAAGTGACCAATTGCTTCAATAATATCAATTCTTATCAACGTATTATAGCAAGCATGAATTTTATCGTTTCAGGCCAAAGAAGATTTAGATAGTGAGATTGCTGTACATATTTCAAAGGTGGAGGATCAAAATGATGAAGACGCGAACACTAAGATGGCTATTCCATCAACAGAACATGGAGGCAAAAGAATAACATGAAAGCACCTGTCCGTAGCTTAATTTCTCTCAAACTCTAATTGCTTTTAAGAACTGACTGATAAATAAAGTTTACTCAGAGGCTTGGGGCTAGCTGTCTCTCATTGTTACAGCAACTGACATTGGGTCAGAAAACTTTATAATTTTTAGGAGTGAATGAGAATCCGTGATTACGAGATCGTATGGAGTAAAGTTTACGTTTATTCCACATAACCAAAATAGATTTTTACACAAGTGCCGTACTTCCACAAATTTTACAATCACTCATCAAATGCAATTGAGTGGCGTTTAGTAGTACTGTCTGTATGACGAATGGTGCGTCAAAAGGCCCAGTAATATCCACAGGTAGAACCAAAAATAGTTCATCAGAATCGGTGCATCTTTATTATAGCACCCAAACAAGTCTGGCAAAGAAGTTTTATAACTTCCTTGGATCGAATATAAATGCTGGTTTCATTGACTGAGTTGTCCTGAATTTCTGAGGTACTTCCGGATCGAGCCGAGTCGGATCCGACTGTAGGCTTTCACCATGTTTTTGGCAGAATCCAACGTAGGCGTAAAGGATTCCATTGATAATACCGAGTACCTAGAATTTTTCCAAAAAGAAGACAAGTTAAAAAATAGAAAATTCTGAAGGAACGACGAAAAAACACCGGCGCTGTTACCGAGGCCACAGTGCGATGATGAACATCAAAGGACGGTGAAAGCGCAATCGTTGACCCAAGCATTATGGATGCGCCGAACAACAGGGCAATACTACTTGTCACATGGTACGATTTGTCCTGCAAAATTTCAAATTGGCATTAGAACATTTTTTGGAAATAACATTCTTTCCCTCGCCTTACCAAAAGCCGAAGCTCTTCTGCGTAGGTATTTGAAATACCACAAAGGTACAATGAATGGGCAATGAGCGTGGAGAGAAAAGTGATGCAAACAATTGCCAGGAAATATTCCTCGCTGATGACCAACTTTGTGTACGTTGACGCTATGAGTATAAGGTCAAAGAATCCAAGTACCTGACACGAAAATATTTTGGTTAAAATAGAACTTTTGTCGCATGCAGCAGAAACGTGATTCTATTTTTACCAATGTAAACACTCGCAATTGTCTTACTCCAGCATCGCACATTATTCCTAGCTGCAATCTCGCCTGAATAGATGTCTTTGATAGCTCCTGATTAAAATCCCATTTCCTCTCATTAATCGTCTGATGGAAAAGCATTTGTTTCTTTTGGCCATTTGTGTTCATCTCAGTATCACTAACTTTCACTTCCGTGTGAAAGCGACATGGAAATCCTTGCTTATCCCCTGCTGTAAGGTATGCCAGCCATCCCATCAAAGCGGAATTCAACACCCCGAACACCTACAGGTATCCATGAAAGTTACAGTGATGTTAATGGTCGTAAGCGACAAAGTCGGGGTTACTTACTCCGCTAAGAATTCTGAGTGCCGCTTCAGAATCAGAACTGCTAAATCGCTTTGCGCAAATCAGCTTAGCTAAGCTCGCGTAGAAGAGTAGCCATCCCCCATACAAATGAGTGTTATAGTCCTAGATGAAAAATAATAATTTTACTTTCACCACCTTCGCATCAAACAACACTAACTGCCAAGCGCATTTCATACCAAAATCTTGAAATTGATACCACGTGTAAATGGAACATCCAAAAGGGTACCAACTATGCCTATCCAAGCTAGAACGAATGAGAGCACTGCCATCGTGAGAAAGTAATTCTCTGGAGCATTGCTGTTGAAGTTACCCCCAGCTAAACCGATTGTGATGATTCCTATGATCTGAAATGGTGGCATTATTAGTAAGTAAGATTATTTCTGCGGTTTCGTAAAGAGGTAACTTAAAAATCATTCGCAATTCTTACCACGATGATAATGCGAAGTAAGCCATTGGAGGCTGAAAACTTTTGTACACTGAACCACATACTCTTCTTGCATTACTTCAAAACTAATGCAACTTGTTATGATTAATCAGAGTACAGAAACAAGTGTCACGAAGCAACTGACGGCTCCAGCAGCACAGGGGTTTGATCACGGGCTAATGTGAAGTTACTTCCTTATTTCCGTGCAAAAAGGAACATGCGAGCAACCGTGCCCTACCACATCTACGGAACAACTGAAAGCTGGAGAAAGTCGTGGTTAAACCCTTTAGCTCGAATCTGTGTGTACGGCTTATTCATGTGTAAATCGATAAGTATATGGACAAATTGACCACGCGAACCACCGGATCAGTAATAAAGGAGAGCAGACGGAGCACGAGAAAGGACTACAGGTAAAACTTATCATTATAGCCAAGGTTTAGGCAGCAACCTGTTTCCCGTGGTCTCAAGCACGTAGACCTAGGATCGAATGTAATAAATCTAAATGAACTTCAACATTGCATGCTTCAAATTTTCCCTTGAGAACTTGATAAAAGTAATTAGTTTTCCCTCTGCGGGTACTCTGCGTTTGAAAAAGGAATCGATTATTTGCGATTTCAGCAAGCACGTTTTGCCATTGATAGAAATCATGTCGACTGGCAATATTTGTAGTTTGAGAACATCAGTTTATCGTGACGAGCTCCGAAGAACTTAAGTCCTTCAAATTCTAGGGTACATGAATACTTTAGTGCGGGAAAATAACAATCGCCATACTCCATTTGTCCAGCGGGAGCTAGTGAAAAGCAAATAGGAGCAGTTGTAAGCACATTGATGAGTCTTCGCTAGCTTTTGTCGTAAAGTCTGGCGGGGTGAGGCTACATGAAAAATTCAGTCAGCATTATAAGAAAAGTGGGAAACATACGTAGGTCTTATGATAGAGAACGGTTTGCATGGTAACATAAAAGACTGAATTCACAATGCTCCCTGTGTGTCCGGAGGTGTGTTAAGCGTACAGCCAAAAAATTCAACGTTATATGACACTCGACATTCTGCTCTTTTTCATGCCCATGCTGGATTAGCAAATGTTCATTTCACATATGAGGCACAACGTGTCGGCGTGGAAAATACATTACCATTGTAGTGCAAATGCTACTAACTTTTGATGCTCCAAATGGCAAATTAAAACCGGAAGTTTGCTGTACTCTTTAGCTGAACCTTCAAATTATGGGGTTTCACCCGGGTGGCAACTATGACAACAATAAACGACGTCGTACCTACTCATCGTTATCATATTACAATTAATGAAATTTTCAGGAAAGTTACGCGGCTCTCTAGTTATTATTGTTGGAACTCAATAAGGAATTCGTCATTGCCTCTATTTCCGGTACAATGAATTAGATAGAAGGTCGAAAAGTATTCATTCATTACAATTTCCCGAAATCGAAAAAGGCTGTAAATAGACTCAAAGGGGAAAACTTTCGCTAGCGACAACCGCCATTAAAATGTATGCAAATTATTTGCACGCGAACTGTAGGTGAGTAAACTCATGCATCATTTCTTTTCATGCAAAGTCATTTCGCTTTCTGAATGTTACCCCGGAGTTTCCTACTAAGGAATGCACGTGCCCGTATGATGACAACAAATTTATTTATTTTGTTGATATTTAAATGATGTCTGCAGGAGGAGGATATGAGAATCGTTGTTATATTTCCTGCATGTAATAGAAAATAAATTAGGTAGTTTAATAAGCTCTGAATGTGTAGTATTGGAACAGCTAATAATGGCGGCGATTCTGTCCATGATAGTTTCATGAACCAGGAGCCCCATTTCCTTGTAGTTTCCTTCCTCTCTTGCTACGATATGGTACAACCCTGCTTGGGCACACTTCCAGTAGTGCCATCAGGATTAATACCGGCTGTGGAATGACTGTTGACCCTTCCTTTGTCCATCTCAACGGCGAAAGCATCTTTACCGTAAAGTTGATGAAAGTAAAGTCGTTTCAGCCGCGACCCAATGTATCCATGTACAAATCCATTGTAAACTCCTGCAAACTGTACAAGCATTAGCATTAGCAAAACATGAGCGTGAGCTGTTTACCTATTGCAGTAAAACTTACAGCTGCAATTGTTCTCTGGACTGATTGGTCCTGGTAGCTATAGCTACTGCTTTGAATAACTGACCCTAGCATTAAGGTACCACCAAGTAAGAGGCTCAAGCTTGAAAAGTACTGTAGTATTACGTCCTGTGGAAAGCACACCACATTATTATTCGCAGTTTAGTTCTAACTCAAATCAAAACGCATTAGAAATCCACTATCCCATACCAGCAACGTTATAGTCGATTCCTCAAGTCTGATGAGCCCGGAGAGGTACGTCAAATGTGACAGAACTGTAAGGCTAAGACACACAATTGTCATGCTAAAGAAATATTCCTCTATTTCACTGCCAGGCTGGTAAGAGTCTGCCGTGATACCAGCACTAGTAGCTCCAAGAACCTGTGTACAATAAAGTTAACTTTGAAAGCCAAGCAAAATTTAAACCTCTGTGCATAGCTACGTAAGTTTTCAAATCATTGAGCACAATACCACTGTAAGTATCCTCGCCTCAAGCACTTCATCTGCAAATAATCTTCTCCATGTCAGCCGGTTGAAAAACAGACGAAATGGTGAAAGCGGAGGAGCTGGAGCAGTAGCTCCTTCAGCGTTAGTTTCCGCCGCATTATTGCTTCCATTCTCCACCTCCTCCTTGGTCATTTTAGGATTGCTCTTGCAATAAATGAACTGTTTGTCCGTGATTGTGAGGTAAGCGAGTGTAAAGTAAACAAAGGATCCTTGCAGACCTAAAACCTGTTAGCGAGCCATGCCGCAAAAATGAAAACTTATCATTCCAGCTTCTATCTCTGCATCTCATAAATTACGAACGAATTGAATGGGAGAAAAGAAGGGGAAACCTTACTCCGGCAATGGTACGTATTAAAACCACTTTAGTGTCTTGAAACCTGTAATCCATAACGGTACCTCTCTTGGAGGCAACTAGTAGCATGAGGACGCTGGAGATTGCCAGAATGATTCCCGAAATAATGTGGAACATAAAATCCTGCATTACAGATCATTAAGATTAGATCATCCATATATTAGCTCAAAACGTCGTTGCAATGTGAAAACTTGAGTGAACGATTGCTTACTGAAATTTTGAAACACTTCCCATTCTGGATGCACCTACTGAGGAAGCATAAGGCAAAATGTATAGCTGAAACAGTGGAGCAAAATCCAAGCGAACTCACAAAGATGAGTTCGTTGAGTTCTGCCGGACGAAACTTGGACAGTGTTAATCCGAGCGAAACACATCCCAGGGCCTGCAAAGTGTTGTCCACCACATATAGAGATCTAATGCCATCAACGGTAACATTTTGCCAAAGGCACACAAAAAGGAAGGAAGACCTGTGTACTTACAATTACCCAAAACCTGAGTAACCCATTGTGTCGTCTGAAATTTGATTCCTCGCTCATTGCGCCGGTTCTATCGAAAGCTGGAACGGTTATGGAAGCATACTAAAATGCTTTTCGTTTAAAGCATTCGTAAAATTGCACAAGCAAACGAAAACTGTACACAGACTAGTGTTGCTGGTCCGAGGTTGTGTCCGTCCGGACTTGCACAGTGTTGGTCTGCAACTGTTGCGACTGCTTCATTCCACGACGGTAGGCTCAACAGTTTGCACGTACATAAACTTGTTGTTTTTTAAATTCCCCTGCTATTAAACTTGAGACAACAGCTTGCGATGAGGTAGCATGCTTGTTAACAGTCGTCTTCTAAGAGTTGAATCCTTGTTGCTATTTTGATACGCAAGATGACCATCAAAAGACGGAATTTTATGCCCTTATTACGAAATTTTATGTTACCAGAGTAGTGGAGAGTGTAGTTATAATGTGTAAGTAGCCTTTTTTATTTAGTTGTTGTGATGTTAGCTTGAAGGTTCAGAAACTCTTAATTTCTTACCGCTTTGTGAGTTTACAAAGAAGCCTCACAAGTCGAAATAGCACTATAATATCCTGGCGTAACTGACCCGCATATACTCAATACCAACAGATCTCAACAGTTAACATTATTCACTTATACCTGCGTTTATCACATTGGCCTAATTACTGTCATTTTTTTTTGTAACTATAACTCTTTGTAGGAGTGTCACGGTTGATGCACCGTCTCCGTTTTTTTCTTGGCAAAATTGCAATGATAATGCCATGCATAAGGTTTATATGGAATCATGATAATGGACATTATGTTTGCAAATAAACGTCAGCTTGGACTGTGCTTTGATGAGCTACGTTGAGGATCATAGTGTCACACTATGAAAATCGCTTGTTGCTTAGAAATGTTTGAGTGAAATTTTGTTGAATGCATATAATACAACCTATTAGTAGGAGTAACAAAAGTTTCATTAACATTTTATTCCTTCAGAATAACGCAAATTGAAACTCACAACGCCCCTTAAGTTGGAAAGCGATGGAAGCAAACGCTGTGTGTGTTTTCAGTACATAAGCTTGTAAGCTAACATCAGTACGATTTTTTCTACTAAAAGCAGAGTTTTCACAAGACCACTTAAGAGGTTACTTCTATTCTATGGAACGAGATTCTTGCCCAAAATGTTGCCTCTGCAAACCCAGCGATGATTTCAGCTTAAGCTCAATGGAGGCTTTTGGGGCTACAGGAGGCAATTCACCATCTCGTTTCTTAAAATTGTAGGTGAAGTCACCAGGCTTACTCTGTAGCGGTGTTGGGGCATTAATGACATGCTTGTCAGTCAGTTCAACAAAGCACGTGCTTGACGTGCTCGAACAGTCAAGGGGAGAACGTTCTAATTCAAGCACGACGATGGTATTTTTGCCATGACGAAGCAAAGGTGCAGGTAGGTACAAAGTTTCCTGAGGGCCGACTGCTGGCCAATATCGACCAAGATTAAATCCATTTATCCAAATTAAACCCTGAATTGGAACAGAAAATTTCAAGAATTTTAAAAATGGAGCCGTTCATAAACAGCAAAGCGTTTTCAGACGGTGAAGCTTGTTCATTACTTACCTTTGTCCATCCGTCGAGTCTTACGAAAGTATCATACATAGTTCTATTTGAGATTGAGAAGTTCCCAACATACATTCCTGGTCCACCAGGAATTTGATAAGTGCTTGCTTCCGCTGTAGACTCAGCAGATTTGGAAACAACCGTATGGGCAAATTTTGAAAGCCGCGTCCCATCAAGAGTGCCAAGCTTCCACATTTTCCAGTTTTGTAAGACGCGATTACTTAATGTAACGTTACCCAGGCCCTGCGGAATGAATTGTTTAAGTATTGGCAGTAGTCGAAAACCTGTCGAGTTACCTTATTTTCTCCTATAAGACTTCCGTAGCACACACGTCCTTGATTTTCGACTAAAATTTGAAGTTTTCCTCCTTTGCGAATGAAAATTGGGAGTGAGAAGATTTTTTCAGATCTAGACAGCACCCCGACGGGAATCTGCCATAAAAGTAACAATACGTAAATAGTCTTGCAGCAGAGAACGCCTGGGCGTTGGCCTTATAAATTGCGTAAGCTGACCTTGTTTACAAAGACGTACGCCCGATCCTTTAGCTGGGGAGCAGATAACAGTGCAGGATCCGTGACCATACTATCTAAAACTGTTTCATACAGAACGAATCCAGATCCAACTTTTAAGCGTTCAAAAGACTCCGGTAAGGTCCTAAAATATCACCACAAGAACACATTTTTCTTACGCTGGTGTGATACATCAAACATAAGACTGTCAATTACACATATTCATATGCTCACGCGTTGGCAGGACGGTTTCCAAAAACGGTGAGAAACTTGTCATCAAAAACCGTCGCAAATTGTTGCAAACTGACTTTGCCCAAGTAGGCCTTTGGCTCCACCACAGGGTTCTCATCTGGCACCGCCTGAAACTGTAGTGGTAACGCATGTATATGACCATTGGGAAATAAGTAACAAGCGTATGTACTATATCGTGATCCCCAAAAGTTACCAGCCTACCTGATTAATTGCGTTTTTGATCGCGAAATATTTCTCAGTGGGGTCACCAGCTTCGTTCAATGGAGCATCATAATCATAAGACGTAGGACAAGCCTGGTAGCTTGTAGAATCTGCGTTTGCTCCGGCCTTGAATCCGAAGGATGTTCCGCCATAGAACATGTAAATGTTCACACTGGCATTTAGACGGAGCATGTCGGTCAGCGTACTCGCGACAGCCTTCGAGTTAACCGTACTGTGTGGTGATTGCCAATGATCTAGCCATCCCGGGTAGAATTCGGAATTTACCAGTGGACCTTTGGGTGCATAGTGGCGCTGGTAGCCAAAATTTTTCAGTACCCCCGCAACTGAAGCTGCAATGTTGTCATAATATTTTTAGTGAAAGCAGATGCTATTAAATAGCAAAGGTCAAGCTATGGCAAAGACTTACTTGTCCCAAAGTCCACAGTAGGATACGTATCTGGGATGGTGCCACATTTTAGAAATCCATCACCACTTCCATCAGTTGTGAACAAAATTACTTCATCACCCAGATGAAATCTGAACAAATCTCGTAAGAAACTGGTGTAGTTCCTGTCACATGCGTAACTGCCGTATTCATTTTCGACCTGAATGTGTGAAATACCACCGAAATTCGTTCTGTTAGTGACTTCTTATAATTATGAGGTACCAATGTCCAGGTTACCTGAATGGAAATTATCGGTCCACCATTGCTGTACAGGTAGGGCTTAAGTCGTGGAAGAAGATGATCGAACCAACGAGACACGAAGTAGACAAACTCTAATAATCATTAGCAATGCCTCATCAATTCAGTTTCAACTTTCAAACGTAAAGGCTTTATATCTCTGGTAAGACACGCTGTACCTTACCTAGATCACTAGTCCGTAATTCCATATTCTCTTTTTGCCATAGCAACCACGCTGGAAGGCCTCCCTTAAAACATAGCAAAGACCGTAGCATGTAGACTATAGACACTTTTACTGAGGCAACTGATTTAAGTAAGAATGACCTACCATGTCCCATTCTGCATCTATGAAAGGTCCAGGTCGTAGAATGACAAGCAAGTCATTCCTCTGAGCAGTTTCAAGAAACTTAAACAGATTCAGATTTCCTTCAAAATTATATTTTTCTGCAGATGTCGGCTGGTGTGACGACCAATCTGTGTACCTGAAAACGAAAATTTTGTAGTTTCTATACAGTAATTCAGGGCTGTATACAACTGCTTACGTTTGAACGGCATTTAGACCAGCTAAGTGTAGCTTCCTTAAGATGCTATCCCAGTAATCTTCCACCACACGGAAGTAATGCACAGAACCCGATATATACCGGAAGGGTTGTCCGTCTTTAAGAAACACATTGTTGTCATAGTCAATTACAAACGAGCGGTTGGACTGCAGTGTATAATTTGCTGTTCCAGCCTTAGCAACTGTCACAAGTAACAGAGTCACAAATAAAATAGTGTAATGGAGCAACATCCTGTTTAACACTGTGTTTAGTATAACAGTGAAATTTTGACTGCTCCGTTGATGATAAAATGCTCAAGTATTAGTATTTGTGTAGCAAAGCAGCTTCAGAACGGCTTGTTGTTTTGTAATAACTTCCTTTCACAGTCCTCGAAAATTTGTCATGTTGGCTTGCACTGTGTAAATGCAGTGCTGTTTCTGCCTACTGAGCTTCTGTATGTTTCATATTTGAAGCGTAAAAGGGGATTAAAGTGGACACATCATTAGGGCAACGTGGGATTACATATTTATTTATGCATGCTGTTTCAACTTAATACACCCCGTTCCACTAGGCTTAGAAATATTTCTTCGCTAACTAGCTTCATAAACACATTTCTGTTCAATGCTCTGCTTATTTTTATCCTTTGACTTGCTCATTTTTTCTGAGTTAGGGATTATCTGTCTGTCTATCTACTGCACTAAAGGCTTGTTGGGCAATGTATTAGTATGGCTATATTATGTTTATCCTTTGTCATTATTTATAAGCGTATAAAGTATATAATTTACATAAGTGACAGTACGGCGAACTTTTGCCATTAATTTTTAATAATCATATAGCTCCTGTCAATGCTGTTTGCCACCCATCGTTGAGAGTTAGGACAGTAAATGGAGCCGTCGTTTGCATAGTAACAGTTGTCACTGTTATCACTAGGAGGTCGAGATGGCCCAGAAGGAGGCCGGCCATAAGGCGGGGGTCCAGAGGGTGGCCGTCCAGCAGGTGGTCGCCCAGAAGGTGGTGGGCGCGATGGTGGCCTTGATGGGGGCGCAGGTTGTGGTGATGGTGGTGAAGGAGATGGCGGTGGAGGAGATTGAGATGGAGGTCCGCCTCCGCCGCCACCAACAGAGGCACAGTCTTCAACACCACCTGAGTTGGGGGCTCCAACGTTTTGCCCGTAGCGACCAGAGTTCCCCGGCGGGTCATAGTTGGCAACAATTACCGTAGCACCACGACCTACAGCAAAGCTGATTCCACAATTCGTGCTCCCTTTCCAAACCAACTGAGTGAAATGACCTGGGACAGATCGTAAAGTTTTACAATACTTATAGCTGTGAAAAGCTCACAATGCATTGTGAGGAATACATTGCAATGTATGCCTGGAAAAGCCGTATATTTACTCACCGGTATTACTGCTGAACCCAGGATTGCTGTAGTCATAGTTTCGCTGCTCTGCATACCAAGCAACGATGGCGGTCGATCCATCTACAGCACCCGAAGACTTGAACAGATTTTCTCCGTAACTACTGCCACTGTGCTGGAATGAACCCGTGCTAGCCAGGTGATTTGCCCAATCTTGGGATGCGGTCTCTAACTGTGTTGAATAAAACTCTTGCGTCACTGGCCTGTTTGCCAAATGAATATTGTACATTGATTCCATTGAGGTATAATTATACTAACCTCTGATGAAGGATTGCAGGGGCCGGCACCATGAAGCCTTCGGTAGCAATTTTGAACGGCGTATGCCTGGCTACGGAAGCTGTCCACATCCTGATGAATTGTAGTTACGGGATATTAAAGATTAATGATCTTGACAATAAGCATAATTTAACTTGGCGTACCTGGGAGACTGCTCTATAATACACATGAGCAAACTCATGAGTCGCGTTGCCCCCAACGAACTGGGTTGTTCGTCTAAATTTTGGTCTGGTGAAAGGTACTGTGAAAGCTAATATTATTTAATTCTATCTGTAGTCAGTCATGTAACAAACAATATTTTACGGGTTAAGTTTCAAATGTTCTTACCTGGAAAAGCAAGATGTACACTTGATGCAAGGAGTAACTGAGAAACTAGGAACAATCTGGCATTTTTATCCATGGTCAAGCCGCCCAGACCTTTCTTCGCAAACCTTGGCAGAGTTGCTTATTTAAGCTGTGACAGCTTACCTAGTGAAGCCTTTATCGTAAGTCCAAGAAGGCCGGCACGGTACTGAACTACCAAAAATCGTAAGAATAGTTATATAGTCTCTCCTCCAGGAGTTCGTTGCACTGTTGAGAAAGTGAGAAGTTTACCGGAAGCAAAGTATCATTGTTTGACCATTGTTACACAAAAATAGTTCAGAAGTGCAACATCAAAATGCTGGAGATTAAGCCCTTGACTCCTCATGTGTAATGTACCCCGTCATCCTTAAATCTAGCAGAGAACAGCGTAACCCTGTAAATGTGACCTAAAAGCAAAAGAAACAGTGCCTTTTGGATAGGAAGTGTGAAGCGCCATTATTATGAAATAAATCCGTCTTCAATAAGGCACGGTTAGTGTAGTACATATGTAACAACATGATTAATTTTTATTTGAAGATTAGTCATTTTCAACGGTGTTTACAGTTGTATTGGATGGACTTGACTCGGCTATTTGTGAGCCAAATATCGACTTGAGTTGTTCTTTTGTCAATCCCTTGGCCCATACATCTCCCCAGCTTGGAGTATAGGAGCGATGTTCGTCTGTAAAGCAAGCCAGGAAGGCGGCCAGCGAACGGGGTGTCGGAATACAAGGGCCCAGGGCTTGCACTAATAGTGGATCACTTCTACAGGCTTTCTCAAAGTCCTGGTAAGTAATTTGGCCATCCCGGTCTTTGTCTAGCTTCCTCATACAGATTTCAACTATATCCTTTATACTTTCTTCCACCTCTTCTGCAGGCATTACACTGGGCACGGTTAACATGGTTTTTCGCAGGTAGTGAAATAATTCTTCTCGGTCAATGCATCCGTCCCCGTTTATATTGTATACAAAGTAGCTGAAATCGATGAGTTCCTCCGGTGTGCCTCTTATAAGAATTGATATGCCCTCTACCCATTCCATTATGTCCACCTACATGGAAAATGCCGAAAAGATGGAAAGTACGATTCAGAGAGTAATACATGCATTCTCGGTCTTCGCGTTTATGTCTAACCCACCTGTCCATCATTGTTGCGATCAAAAGCACGGAACACACGATCTAACAT
The DNA here is from genome assembly GCA_034694225.1 of Bourletiella hortensis. Classification (NCBI taxonomy): domain Eukaryota; kingdom Metazoa; phylum Arthropoda; class Collembola; order Symphypleona; family Bourletiellidae; genus Bourletiella; species Bourletiella hortensis. The sequence continues at coordinate 6,863 of JAQFYD010000356.1, read as the reverse complement.
TAAATCCTCGTATAGGTCAAAACAGGCATGGATGACCTCCCGGAAACGCAGGCGGTCAAGGGCTCCTTGCTCAGTAATTTTAGTGTACATGTGCAGCAGTGACTTACACTGAGTGAAAAAATTGCAGGTATTTCCAAAGTGTCATGTGAGAATTCATTCAAAGAACTTGGGATTACCTCAACCATATTGAAATGCGTTCGTGCGGCGAGCTTTTTAGCGATATTAAAGATATCCCCCTGCTTAGGTTGTCGCGCTTCTGTCATTGCTTCCGGGTTACTTTGTCTAAAAGCAAATAAGTAGGATTGCAGGCTCTATCAATCTCTCTCTATAATACTGCGTCTTCAAATAAGGCCGATTAGAAAAGCCAGATACTCAGATTTCCACATAATAATTTTTCTCCAGCTGACACAATGTAAATTCTCTACGTGACTTTACAGACCAGTTACAGTGGGCAAAAGCCACATTATTGGGGGCTGGGGGTTTCTCTGCTGCTGGTTATTAGTATTTCTTTCTAGTAGAAAATTCTAAACTGCGCGGATTCTGAAACTTTGTTTTTTCAAGTTTCAAAAATTTACAAGAACAAATTCAACTTTTTCAATATTTTGTTATTTTTTGTGGCATTTATTGTCGTCACCATGGGAGCGTATGATGTTGCTCCAGACATTTTCCAGCTGTAACTGGAAAAATATGGCGATGCCGGTAATCAGAACCACTGGAACATGTATTTGGGTGTAATTGTGACCTACGTGTAAAATTTGGACGAAATTTAACGGGGGGAACCTCGTGATAATTGCGGTTAAAGTTTTCCCATTTAAAATGCATTACGGTAAACAACAGCCGTCGTTGACTACGCATAGCAACGGTTGCTGAAAATTTAACCAAACACGTCATAGCAGAGAACCCCTAAGGGTTTCTAAAGTGCAAAAAATCATGTCGATAGAGTTTTGTGTGCCATTGACTTTAAGCCCAAAGTCATAAAGATCGGACAATTCTGTGAAAAGATACGGCGAATACAAAAATTTGAGAGCTGAGCTGCTGAGCAAACGCTTTGGTAGTAGCAGTAGCTTTTTAGCAAAGACCGGCAATATTCAATAGCCAACCAAATTGCTCAGGGCGCAACCCCCCAAAAAAATTTAAGCTATCAATTATTAATCATAATCATTTAGGGAGATGAAGAAAAAAGAACGAACTAACCAATTTTATCCATACCCAGTATTTTACATTTTGAACTAATCTTTTAAACAAATGACATCACCATGGGGAAATTTTTCAGGTTTTCCTACTTTATCCAGCTTCTACAGGAAAACCGCAGCTCTGCACACAGGAACGTACGCAGGAAACCGTTAAAGGGGGGCTTGAGGCTCTAAGGAGCTGCTTAGTGACCTTTCAAGTTTACAAATTTTTTGGCAAAAAATTGCCATTTCAGTCCCTGTTTTTGCCTGAACTTTCTGGCCAAAATTGGGGCTTGAGTCCCAGAAGCCCACCTTTGCGTACGTCGGTGTCTGCACACTGCACGTGTTCTTTAGTCGTTAGTTCAGGCAAGTCCGAACTGGTGTGCAAAATTTCAACGAAATCGTAGTGAGGGCTGTTACTTAAGAATTGAGTTGAAAGTTTGCCATGCTGTCCTTATGGAATACAAGTTCTGCAGCCCTTGGCTATACTTTTAGGCCTATTAATTTGCAAAAATTCGGGGAGATTTAGGCTCCTGAGGAATACGCACTTGACCACTATTATTTAGTGCTAAACTAATGTAGTACCTTCAGGTTTCTTGTGTCAAAATACAGGGCTCCATGGTACATACGTGTGGGATATAACTATGTGACTGTCCTGTTAAATATAGGTCATCTGGTCAGACTAGTGCCTTGGAATGTTTATGAAGTAATTCATCTCAAAAGATATGATTCTGGAGAATCCGTATTATCAAGCGATGGGTCCAAAAAGGAGATGCAAAAGGAACGAATACAGTAGGTAATCCCAATTGAATCACAAATGGTTAGAAAGTGCCTACCGTGATGGGCAAGAGAACTGGGAATAGTAAAGGCATCCACGACTGCGTAAGCGAAAGGGAATGATAATGGCAGGCAGGAGACGGTTGGAACGAATATAAGGGAAAATAATTATTTCCGCTTAATGGAAAATCAGGGACTGTGTGATATGCGCTGATTGTTACATTGTTAGAAAAATTAGGCAGGAATTGTATAAAGGTGGGAATAACAAGTTTATACAGTTTTTATTTTTCAGCAAAGGATACAAATGATTGCGGCAGGATAACTATCAGTTTGATAACTGTTCGTAAACTTTGTAAATTCCTAATGTACTTCGTACTCATTGCTTTTCGAGATTAAGGAATATATTTGCATTTAGCTCACAAAAAAGCTTCAAAAGTTAACGACTGACACAAGTCAAAGAGGCTAAAACTCCGAGATCCATCATTTGATTTGATTCACCCATCATTTGATCACTGGAATCTACGAACAGAATCTAACCATCTACAATTGCATTACAATTGCAACAAGCCTGACTATTATTTTTTACGCCCAGAAGGGTTTCGTAGAATTTTGTAGCGAGACTCATTGACTTCGAGTTGCAAATCGGATGCGGTCACAATAAACTGCTTCTCAGGAAACCGTCTGGCCAGCTGCAAAAACGGTTGTAATTTGTCGTGAAGTTTGTAGCTGTACGTTAGGGGTGTCTATCGCGAAAACCGGTCTTTCATTTCTCTTCCAGTTGTCTAATATGTGCCCGAGAGCAACGCGTGCATTCCATTGCATTGTGCTGGAAGCTGTATCAATGGGAATGTCTTGCAGATCATATCCCAGCGTAATCAGCAGTCCGCAGAATAGGCTGGTTTTCCCGGCGGCCATTTCTCCTACGACCAGGTTCAAATTCGGGTGAAAGCAGTACTCAAAATTTGAAAACACGGTGAAGGTCCGAATATATTTTTTTATAAACGCCATTGCCGTTGCACAGATGTAATGCTTCTGCTGCAATCAAATTTAATACTGTTTTACATATGGAGTTCGAAAATTTGATCCGCCAAAGCATGACTATGACGTAGTTAGATGCTCTATTCGCTTTCCTGCTGCGAAGCCTTTCCGCTTGACCCTCGACGGTCAATCTTCTCTTAAAATAAAAGTGAACCATGAATTTCATTCATGTGACGATGGTTACAGTCCGTAGCCACTTTCAGCTGTCACAGCGGCTGCTATGCCAGAAATAATGGGATACCGTGCAAACATTTTTTACGTACAACAAATATGAGAACTGAATACTCATGTACTACTGCACTTCATAACTTGTACTACGTGTAATAAGTACAAAGAAACTACAGAGACAAATAGTAATGTGTGGCAGGGCTTGTAGGGAATATTATTAGGAGGCCAGCTTGCGAGGCCTCCTTATGTGATGGTCGTTTGTGCCACGCTAGGTTTTTGATGCTCAATCCTAAAGATTCCACCCGTTCACAATTATAGTATACAAAAATCTATGCTACGCATGAATTTATACCAACGGAGCTTTACTCAGGGTATGGTGGACCCTTGTAGCCTCCAAGCCCTTGGGTGCGTTGTCACAGTAACAAACAACAAAGTCAACAGCCTGGTGCATATCAAATCACGCAGAATTGGAAGAAAATTATAGCGGTTGCAATATTATGTCCGTGGGTAGACCCGTTTTGAAACTTAGACCTCTGCTTCAGCAAGTTCTGTGTTGTTTTTAGGCTATTTTAATCTGTAATTAGTTATCGCAGGCACGCCCGCCAATGTTGTGGCACAGAAAGTTTACAATCGAATCCAAAACGTCACTGCGGTCATTTGGAGACCACTCGGAGCATATTCAATCGGGTTTTTATATACAAAGCATTTGAATCTTCTATCTAGCTACGTGCACATTTTGAAGCCCTTTGCGCGTTACCACAGTGATTGACGCCGAAATGAACATCTTGGTGCATACTTTATTGACTCAGAATTTCAAAAGCTTTCTAATGGTGGCAAAATCATGCCGGTCCGTGGACCCCTCTCACAGGCTCTCACAGAACAAGTGTTTCGTTGCTTTTTATGCCATTTTCCGCTTTAATTATAAAGCACATGCACACACGCCGGCGTGTTGGCAGAAAAGGTTAACAGTGCACTACTACACGTCATTGCGGTCATTTTTAGGCCCCTACGAGCAAATTTGGTCAACTCTTTGTATACGAAACCACGCAAGCAAATTTCCTGACATATGGACGATCTTATAAGGACCATCGAGGGTCCTAAAAATGGCCGGGGCAATGTGGCCGTCATTGTGAACCCCCGCATGGATTTTTCCGCTCCGAATTACGGAAACCCGGGCCGATAAACTGCCAGCTTTGTGCCATATTTTTGATGTTACGCTCATCGTCCCCGTGAAATCATTCTCAAACATGCCCGTGCTGAATCGGCAGTGGTCGTACACTGACCGATGTAAAACGGCGACATTGTGATGTCACAGAAGGGTCTCTCGGCTCCGAATTGTGCTTACCCGGGTTGACAAGCTGCCTAATTTGTGACGTTTACTTGGTGTTACGCTCAATATCCCAATTTAGTAACGGATTATAATGCTCTACCGGGGCGTGTAACATCTCAGAACAACCGTCGCGCCATGGTGGACATTTCAAGGTCACAACCGGGCCTGTCCGCTCCAAATTAAAGAAATGCTGGTAGATAAACTGCAAAATTTTTGAGATTTTTTGGTGTTACGCTCTATATCCCAATGTAGTCACGGAGTATTATGCTGTAACTAGGCGTGTAACATTAAAAATGACCGTCGAACCACGGCGGACATTTCAAGGTTCTACCCAGGTCTGTGCGATGCGAATTACGGAAAGGCGGGGCGACAAACTGCCAAATTGGTGACATTTGCGCGTTGTTACGTTGTATTTTCCCATGTAGTAACCGAGTATGATTGCTTTACGAGGTGTGTGGTATCTCAAGACTATTCGTTTTTCTTTAGAAGCAAAGAAGTTGAAAAAGTTTGTGATACCCAAAGATGTCAGCCCATCAACGAAACTTACCAAGACGTAACTGATGGCCGTGGTTGAAAGGCTGGTCAATGATGATAACGGAGAGCCGCAGATGCCAAAGATGAAACTTTACCAGCTTGCTAAGAAATACGGGCATCTTTAAGATATCCCCGTACAGCCCTGACCTTAATCCTATTGGCATTCTGACATTTTTTGTGCATTCGGCTTTCATTTGCAATTGCCTACAACACATCCTGTTGCTTACAGAATTCGTCCGGAGCGACATTAAACGAAAGGTACGAGAAAAAACGCCTTGCAAATTGTCGCACAGGTTCTATCTCTGGCTCGACATGAGTTACTCACTTATACTGCCGACCACTGGCAAAAGCATATACAGCACGTGAAAAATCTATGCTTCGCATTTATTTATGCCGACGGAGTTACACTCAGGGAATGATGGACGCTCGATGGTATTTTATCCACACCTGGCAACGCCTAAAGCTATTCGTACGCATTTGCGATCACGTATTGAAGATCAAATGCCGATTTGCTTAATGCAATGCCCATTCATAGCACTAAAGTTTGCCAGTTTGGTGCAATTTGAGACGTAGCTATGGATATTGGCAGCGGATTTTTGCAAGCAAATGCAATTAACGAAAGCGTAACTCAAGGTCTATCGAATGATGTAAACCAGATGTCCGTGGCACTACGCGTTCAGAAGGTATACCCTACGAAAGTTGACTAAAATGGCCCTTTTGCGCTGATGACATGACCTTAAATCACTTTATCCGCTCCCACACCCCTGTCCCTGGACATGGAGGCACCACGATTTAGGAGGAACAACTACGTTCGGTAGCGGTCAGTTAAACACCACTATCAGCCAAATCCGACAAATTCTGCTGTAGGAAGTGCTGGGTTCAAAAACCGCGGCATCTGGATGATCTTATAAGGACCATCAAGGGTCCTTAAAATCTATACTACGCATTAATTTGTGCCGACGGAGTTGCACTCAGGGACCGATGGACCCTTGTATTTTATTTGGTGTGCACAAATCTAGGTACCTTTGTTTTCGCAGAACGTTTTAACTATTTCCATGTTTAGGACCCTCGATGGGTCCTTATAGGATCGTCCAGGTGTAACGAATTTCCTCAGCAGGACTTCACCAACTTAACGTTTACCGAATTTGCTCGTTGTGGGCTTAAAGTGACCGCCTTTGGCTTTAGTTGTGCATGGAAAATTTTAGTACCATTGGGCTGCAATCAGTCCTTATGGTAGGTCGTTGAACCACATTTGGTGCCTTGCCGAATTTAGTCAGACCATTATGTTAGATATTTCGTCACTCACAGTTTGTAAACGGGTGTGCACAATGACATGATACTGATACCATTCGATAGCTCGTACTGCGCTTCATTTCGGTGTATTCAAAGTTCCATATCTTTTCACGGTGACCGAACAAACATATGGTGAACCGAAAATGCCACAGAACAGGATTTGGGCACTCAATATTGTGAACCGGACTTTTTATCGAAAGCCGGTGACAAATGTTATCATTATGGGCACAAAATGAAAGCCATAATGTGAAGTTGTGCGAAGGTACTTTTCGGCACGTTGCGGTTTACGCAACTCGGCTAGCAGTGATCGACATGGGAATAAGGGCCCTCTTATATATATAATTTCGCGGAATTAAGTTTTTCGTTCCCCAAACTCTCCAAAAACCTTCACTAGGGTCCACACGAATGGCCTGCTAACATTGCTGGGCAAAATGTACATCGGGTACGGTGGCTCAGGCTCTGGCAATACAGCTTAATCACATATCTTTCCGAGAATTGTCATGATAATTTAATGCATCACCTTTCAGCAGAGAAAACAACGCAACCGAGGC
>JAQFYD010000355.1:0-20585 GCA_034694225.1 Bourletiella hortensis | reverse complement strand
AGTAATTGAGAAGGCACGACGGTAAGAGGTCACACGAAATTCAGGTAAGGGTGACATCTTGGCTGCTAAAGGTTGAGATTTTCGTATTTTACATAGTTGGCATGATTTTATTACCCGTTTGACATTGGCTCTAAGGTGTGGAGTCCAATACTGCTGGCACAGTTCGTTTACTAAAGTTCCACGACCGAAGTGATGAAACTTCTCATGGGTCTATTGGATCAGAAGATCAGTGTAGTGACAGTTCTCAAGAATGACTGGAAACTTGGTGTCTTCATTTAAATCAGGTGAGTATTCCAGTCTTGATTTCAGTCTTATAATTCCTTTCGTATCTAAGTTTGCTGGCTTTTGGAATTTCCGCATAATCCTTCTTTTCAGAACTTTGTTGTAGTTGGGCGAGTTCAGTTGGGAAGAACTGGGCTTGAGTTTTCTTCCACCAGAATTTCTGTGCATCCATCAGGTCATTGGCGTAAGTTTCATGTTTCTTGGTTTTAAGTTTTGACGGCGTCCGAATTTCAAAATCATGGCTGTACATCTGATGAGTTTCATCCAGGACGAGAAATTTTCATCGTTTGGTAAGTCTTCGGCTAAGTTAATGGCAGTTGTAGTGACGTTGACGAATTCTTTTTTGAGTTACAATTTTTTAGGATCTAAGGGCTGCAATTCTTGTTTATTTTCAGTTGGCCATTCAGACGGTCGCAGGTAAAGGAATTCTGGACCATTGAACCATCGGCTTGTTTGTGAGAGATCAGATGGTGAATGATTCCTTGTGCCGTCAGCAGCGACGTTCAGTTCCGTCGGGACCCATTTCCATTCCTTGGCATTAGTCGTCTCTTCAATTTCTCCTACTCGGTGAGCAACAAATACAGGAAATTTCCTTGCATCACTACGGAGTCAATGAAGAACAATCCTTGAGTCTGTCCAGAATGTTTTCGATTTGAATTTTATATCATGTTCTGTCTGAATGTAGTTGGCTAGTCGACATCCCATTAAGGCGGCTTGAAGTTCAAGTCTTGGTATGCAGACGAATTTGGTGGGGGTGACTTTGGATTTGGCCATTAGCAAAGTCAGTTCCACTGCTCCTCTCCCTTCGGCCCGGACATAACCGGCGACGGCTAGGGCTTTCTTGCTGGCATCAGTGAAGACGTGCAGTTCTAGATCATCATTACAGGTGAGCTGGCGAAAATAGCAACGCTGTATTTTGACGGACTTGAGAGTTTCAACTTATTTTATAAATTTCTTCCAAAGGTTTTGAAGTTCTTCCGGAATTTCTTCATCCCATTCTACTCCACTTCGCCATACATCTTGGAGCAGGATTTTGGCCTTGACGGTGAAGTGAGAAATTAAGCCAAGAGGATCGAATATTGACATGACGACTTGTAAGACTTGGCGTTTAGTTGGTGGCTTGACAAGTTTCTGTGGTACCTTATGAAATGCTAAAGAAAACGTAAATGTGTCATCAGTTATGCTCCAGTGCATTCCAAGTACACGTTCAGTCAGTCAATGATTTTCCATAAATTCTTTATGCTCCTTTCCTCTGAGGTTTTCTGGGATTGAACTAATTGCTTTCTGTGAGTTTGAGATCCAATTGCAGCTGTCGAATCCTGCCTGTTTGTGAATCCAAATAATTTGATAAGCGATTTTGAAGGCTGCTCGAAACTGCTCCGAAAATCATACTTGACATTTGGAATGTTGTAGGCGGATTAACTCGATCCATTCTTCTCCAAAGAAAACGCTGGGCTCGGGCATCTTCTTCAATGATTTTTATCTGTGGGAAAATCTCCCGTATATCAGCACACATGGCTACTGGGCGCTGGCGAAATTTGAAGAGGACTCCAGGCAAGGAGTTGAAATAATCCGGACCAGTCAACAAATGATCGTTCATGCTGGAGCCGTGTGACTTGGCGGCGGCGTCAAACACGATCCTTAACTTGTTTGGCTTGTTGGGATTTACAACACCAAAAAGAGGTAAGTAGAATGTTATGTTGTCTTCAATTTTCGCTTCTTCTTCTGTCAATTTATGGGCGTAACCTTTTTTGATGTAATCTTCAAGTTTTCGGCTGTAAATGTTGGCATAATTCTCATCTTTGTCCATTTTTATTTCAACAGATCGTAGACGTCGGAGGGCCATGGATTTACTTTCAGGAAGTTGAACTTTGTCTTCTTTGCATAGTAATCCTGTATGATAACGTCCATTCTCTTTTGTTGTTGTCTCGTTCATGATTATTTCAGCTCTTTCATCAGCTCTAGATTTCACTTTGTTCCGCAAAGTTTGACACCAATGGACTCCAGGGTGAAGTACGACTTTTCGTAAATTTCATCCATCATCTCTTGATCATTAATGGGATTCATGACAGTAAGGTTTACGTATTCCGAGTCAACACGGTTTATGAATTCTTTGTTATTCCCGTGTATTATCCATCCTAGGGCTGTGCGACTCATCATGGGACCATTTGGAGGACCTTCGATCGTTTCCCTTGAAACGATCAAGTTGGAATAATCAGCTCCAATGAGAATTTTCGGACGGGCGTCTACAAATTCATCCATTTTAATACTTGGTAAGTACTTCCATTTTACTTTAAGCTTCTTGAGATTGAGGGATTGGACTGGCAAATTCAGATTTTCAACGGTGTGAACATCTTGCAAGGTGAATTCTTCATTTGACTTGATTCTTATTTTCAGATTGACGGCTCTAGAATCTTGATCAGCATAGGATGTGGAACGAGTGGCAGTGACTCTGAGTGGGGCTGGAGTACCTTTTAAGCCTAATTGATTGGCAACGGCATTATCAATCAGACTGATTGTGGCGCAATCATCCAGGATCCCATGGGCTTTCATAGTTCCTTTGGGACCAATTAAGGTGAGTGGTACAACTTTCAGTATTACTCTTGGCGATGGATTTGTAAATGACAAGTTGACGTGGGCTTCAGTTGTATTTTCAGGCGGTGGTGAAGATGGAATTTCTTGATCATGAAGGGTAGGATGGTGTGGCTTCGAACATCCGTCTGTTCCACAAGACTTTCTTCTTCGGCAGGTCTTCAAATTGTGACCCTTAACCAAGCAGCAGAAGCAGAGTTGGTTGTCCTTCACAATTTTCCAGCGTTCTTCTTCAGTGAGTGACTTGTACTTCTCGCAGTTCGATAAGTACTTGCATTCTTGACCACAGGCGAAGAAATTTCTTTTAGGTTTGTTAGTGGACGTAGTTGCACACACAATTTCATTATCGGCTTTATGGTGACTGTTGTTGTTGCGGCGTTGAAATTTATTGTGATGATGATGACGATTAATTTGGCTGGGTTGCTTTGCTTGTGACTGATGCTGTTGTTTTTGTTGAGTTTCAGGTTTCGATGGCTTTGACAAATTACCAGAAGCAACAGCTTTGGCTATCTTCCCAAGCCACTTGGAAAATTCTGTGAGGTCAACATCTTTTTCATCTTCCTCCAAATCCGCAGCTTTCTCTCCCCACCGAAGGCTGAGATGAAATGGCAGTTTCAGAACAAATTCTTTCAGGATGATGGGATTCTTCAGGTGCTGTTCCTTTTTGAGACTCTTGATTATGGCAACAGCTCCTTCAACGGCATTCACGTAGTCTAGAAACAATTCAGGTTTGTCATCTTTTATACTTGGCATATTTTTAACTTTCTCCAACATTTGCTCGATGATTTGGGAAGGTTGACCAAACTTGCGTTCCAGGACTTATTTGTTCTACATTTTCAGGGGCAACCATTAGACCGGCTACAGCTTCACGGGCTTTTCCTTTTAGGCATTTATCCAGGCGGTACAAATTTTCATCATTAGTAAACTTCCCTTTCTCGGTGGAGCGGCGATAAGAAGAAATGAACAGCTGCCAATTTGCTTCTTCTCCACTGAAATCTGGTAAGCTTCTTCCTCCAATTTGACGAAACATGAAAGTCTGCATATTATCGTTTTGTGGCTGATTTCGCTGTCCTTTCGTAACTTGCAGAAGAGCTTCAGTTAGGGCCTTGGTGTACTGGGCAAATGGATTTTGTTCAGGTTCTGGAATTGTTACTGGCTGGAAAGAAGTAGAAGGATTCATGGGAATTGGCGGCTCTTTTTCATCTTCCACATCATCGTCTGAAGACAGGTGTTGAGAATCATTCTCCCAATCTTCTACGTCCAATTTCTCTAGTTCAACTTGCAATGATGCTATTTCTTTTTCTCTTTTGAGGAGTACAAGTTTGGCTTCAGTTTCTTGTCTTGCAAGTTCAAGCTTTATTCTTGGCTCCTCCGCGGCGATACGCTGAAGAGAAAGTTGGCTCTTCAGGGTTGACTCCAGCTTCGATCGGTGGGATGTGGCTGACAATTTCGACCGGGTATAAGAAGATCGACTCCTACCGGTGCGGAAGCTTCTGCCTGAAGCGGCTCTATTTTCATTCCCATGGAGTGGTACTGGCACATCCTCTTGATTGGCTTCAATGGGATTTTCGTTTCTTGTTGCAGGTGATGGAATGTGGGTTCCAACGTTGACCCAATCACCATAACGATCTGGCGGTTGACCCTTGGTGACTCTTACGGATCGGCGGACCAAATCTTCATCCTCGGCATCCATTACAACACGATAGGGCTGCTGTGACATCCTGCTATTGGCGGCAACAGGTCAGCGTACCTTTCGGACTGTCAGGTAAGGAATTAGTAATGGTAACAACTTAAGTTGTAAATTGAAACTTAGCACCTGCTGGCGTTCCCGATATTTATAGAGGAGAGAACCGTCCTCTATAGACTACAGTAACGAGCCAGGGGGGCTACTGTCGGCTGGCGCTGATCGCGCAGCGGCGAATTGCAGAAACGTTTTGGACGTATTGGCAATGCCTGTCAAAGCTGAGAATGTATATAATTTAATTAAAATTTGACAGAAAATGCCACTTTTACAGGTCAAATTTCCGCCCATGACAATTTCATTGAATTCTAAACTTCACCCATAAATAACAACCATAAAATTACATTGAGGTCTGACGCTCACATAGCAGAAATTAGAGCTGCTTTTCTTCGGACCTTTTCGATCCCCAGGATGATTATGATATCTCTTAACTCTGCCCAAATACCAGTCCACATCCAGTTTTAAACGTTATACATCATAAAAATAAATAAATGAAACGTAGTTGACTTAGAGCCGCTGTTTGCGTAATGTTGCGTCTCACACCACAGCACTAATACAAACAAATACGCCAACAATTTCGTCCAAGGTACTTTAGTCACAGGGAATAGATAATTATATACGCACATAATCATAAAAATTATTTTTTTTAAAAGCTTTCATTAAAATTGAAGGATCTGGGGCTTTTCAAATGTGTGCAAACTGGCATTCCTTCAGAAACTCCTGGATGGTTAGGTTCTGTGCAATCTTTTCCCCAAGAAATTACTCCACCTAAGATACACTAGTCGCTTGCAAAACTTTATTCTACCAATTATTTATCTCCTGTGCTAACTTATTTGCCTAAATGGCCAGGAATTATGGTCATTATTAATTTTAAAATCAATCTAAAACGAAAATTACAGCGCTGTGCAATGACTGCAACAGGGCTTCGGTACGTCCAAAGCGTTTCTTGCACTCGCCGCATAGAAACAGTGGCGCTGACCTTTTACCGCTTCTCTTCCCATTAGGCTTTTTTTAAATGCTGGTTTTCTTTTTACAGGGTTCGAAGGACCAATGAAACGGCATCGGCTTTTTTATTAGAATGTTCTTTAGGTACGTCTTCCGGGTGGTTACCAAGGTTCGAAGCTAGATACAATGAAAACAATTCTAATAATTTGAATTAGATACGAAACTAACTCATCAATATAAGGGAAATGAATCCTAATGCTGTTATTCAATATGAGAAGGTCCCGTCCGTCCCAATCTCCCAATTTGATTCCTAAATGTCTAGCCGTCGTAATGTACTAGTAACTAGTACCATTGGGTTATTCTGTACTGTTACAATTACGGCTACCGCTACACATTTTCGAATTAGTGGCCTTTATGGGAAGCTCAGTACGTAGACTGCGGAAGTTTTTGTTCTTCCTATGCGGTGCTACATTACTGTTCTTGTCATGGTCTTCTTGGCATAACCTGCTTGTATTGTTACCGAAAAAATTGTTGCAGCTTAATGCCATACATGGGGGCTATCAACTGTACCAACTACGGAGCTCAAAACGAAGTGAACCATTGATTTACCTTTACAACAGCTTCTTTAGCTCAGTCAATTGGACCATAAATTGGCAAATCCTGAACGGCTCGAGTCATCTCAAGACTCTAGCAGATTGTCCAATCAAGTGTCAATTCACTTCCAGCCCACATCTGCTGGAATCAGCAGACTTGGTTCTTGTTAGTCTTGCCTATTACAAACTATACGGAGGCAAACCAGTGTAAGTAATGTCTTCGCAATAACTCTTCTAGTCAAGAGAATCGGGTGTGTCTTAACACTTAAGCATCACTTACTTTAGCATTAATTTTACGTTAATTTCCGGAACTGGTTCATTTAGGAATATTAAATACTTGAAGGGACGCCAGATATGGGGAGGATTTCAGTTAGAAAGTCCTGTACATGGGTGGGGATATGAAGATGTGGACGGGATTTTTGACTGGGCTGCAACTTACCGGCGAGATTCTGATGTTCCTGTACCTTACGGAAGATTTTATCCAATAACTGCTGCTCAACCTTACATCCCTTTGCGGACCGTACAAAAGATCCCGACGTAGGTGATTATTTTCACAATAGCTTGAGAACTAAACTAATTGTTTGCCGTACTGAATACATGCAGCCAAAAGAAAATCGCAGCCTGGCTTGTCTCAAACTGCTATTCAAAAAGTGAACGTGACATTTTAGTTAAAACTCTGCAACGTTACATTCCTGTAGATGTTTTTGGAGCCTGCTCAAACAGAAAATGTCCGAAAACAAAAGAGCTCAGCTGTCGGAGCTACTTGGGCCAAAATTATAAGTTTTACTTGGCTTTCGAAAATTCCTTGTGCATTGACTACGTGACAGAAAAGTTTTTCCTTTCGTACCAATACGGCATGGTTCCAGTTACCTTCGGCTTAGCAGACTATTCCCTCTATGGGCCACCCGGATCGTATATCAATGCTTTGGACTATGACTCTGTGGAGGATCTGGCAGAATACTTGTTATATCTGCACAAAAATGACGACGAATATCTGAAGTACTTTAGCTGGAGGGGAAAGTATGAGGTAGAATCCTTTAATATGATGAACGCGACGTGCACGGTTTGCCAAACTCTACGTGATTACATGGAAAGAAGGGAAAGCGTTTCAGTGAAAACTGAATCATCGGCATCGGAGCAGAGGCAACTAGTGAAAAAGTATCCGAGCTTTAAAAAATGGTACCAGTCTTTTCCAGCACCTCAGAAAAGTGCGTTTCATCATGTTGGTAAACGCATTACGCTCAGTACAACCGAAGCTTGCTTGAACACTACAAAATCTCCAGTACTTCAGAACTGGATACGAGGAGGGTGAAAAATGCTGAAAAGTCACTACGCAGACCTGTTAATGCTATGCAAGTACAATTGCAATTGAATCAATCAGATTTTAAATGCACGCATTTTCCCGTTGCCAGTTTTGAGGATCCGAATTTCTGGAGGACTTGGCAAACAGAGATGTCCAACGTTTTTGAATAACGTTATTGACTAACGATAGTAATGCAATTAAACCCCAAAATCTAATCACGTTAATTAACGAAAACAGTCAGTCAAAACCAATAACAAAGACAGAAACGGCTACTGGCACCTGCGATACCGAATAACGAAAACAAAAACCGAAAACTGGACTTTGAATTACGTTTCTCAGCATATACTGGCTCTGTGTGGTATTCTGTCAGACTTACAAGCCTGTCTGACTGTCGAGAGAAGCAAATCTCATTCATTGCGTTTAGTGCGCTGGATGGTCGTCGCTATTTGATATTAGCGATCTGGTGTTTTCGATTGTGTAACTTAATTCAAGGGTAAATACAGCAGTGTGCCGTATCCATGATGTACTGTCTCTGTGCTCAACGACAGTACGAACCTTTATTACACCTCCAGTATACTTTCTTTAAGTTTTTAAAGCTACATAATACTCTAGTTGTACGACTTATGCTCAGTTCCGTGACGTAGAACGGTTTCAAACGGTAGCAAGAAGCACCACTTGCCAAAAGAATGTGGATTTCAGCTTTACAACGAAGGCGGCGAAAAAAACTGTGCTAACGGATATGAATAACGTTATTGACAATTTGGCAGGAATAACGTTAATAACGCAAACTAAATTCCTCACAAACCATAAATGGATAACCAAACTGAATTGGGAAGCATTTTCACTAACTGAAATCAAAAACCGAAAAAACAATTTCGTTGGATATCAGTGTTGGCAAACTTTATGGGGTGTAGAGACCTGAACGGAGACTATCCTACATATTATTCCCCTTGATAATTTTGTGAAATAAAACCTGTGCCTTTGAGCCATCGAAACCTGAAAACGACGTTTCTGACGTTTCCTGAGAATCAAATCTCTGTAAGTAACTGTCTTAACCTATGCGCGAAATTAAGTTCAGTCTTTACTAAAAAATACTGTCTTTGGGGCCTGCAAGAATTTGATCGGCGCATACGGAAATCCAATCTCTGTAATTGCAAGGTCCGCCCGCGAAAAATGATTGTTAACACAGATGATGCAGCAATAAAGTACATTCAGGTACATGCAAATGCATTCAAAAACATTCAAGTACAATAGAGTACAATAACACGTTTGCTTCTTCCGCACGTTTATTTGGCCTCGCCCGCATTAATTGCTGCTTGCCCCGAACTTTCAGCTGTAGCGGAAAATAGGAGGGTATGATGGGCCACCTTTTGCTTGTCGAATTTCTTTTAGAGCATTATATAAATTTAGCTAGCTTTGTTAGCAGAATACCTCTTCTCCGGGAGAATTACCTGCGACTTGCTTGAACTTGAAAAGTAAAAACTTTTGAAGAGTTTTCAGAACAGTGCTCCATGGCCCGAGGAAATACCTACACAACAACACAAGAATTAATACGTCTTTGGCCAAATTTGAAGCTTTACAAGTGCATTAGTGAGGCAGTGGAGAGTTGACTTAAGAACATATTGTGCAATTTCAAAGATAAAAGAGTAGTGACTGGAGTAGCAAACAGCGCAAAGGAAGCGAGTCCAACAGCATACGCCGTAAGTTCTACAGTTCTGGTTCATCGTTCTGTTAGGTTTCCTTTGGTCGATTCAAAGCCAGGTTCATCGTTACATAAATCTCATTCGTTGCAGTAACAAATGTTATAAGTCAAGTCTTGAGCTTCTCGCAAGATTTTGTATCGGAGCCAACTTTCGAACAGCCACGTTCCATAACAACATCTCCAATCCCACCGTCTTTATTACTCCGCTTGAAGCAAACTTTGCCTTTTGTGCACTCAATCGTTTCCTCGTTATCCTTTCTTGGGATCTAAGCACGTTTCGCTTCCGTTCCTCTCATGTGTGTATTGATTGCACTTGTAACACTTTATACCTGGGAATACAAAAGAAATTGAAGTGCATGAAATGCTTCGGTTTTGATCATAATGGCTACATGTACGATTCAGTACACATGCTTATTGAGTCGTAAATATGAATTGATGAAGCGGTGTTTTTGTTACCGTGTGTAGGCCTCAGCAGAGAAAGCATGGTAATGACAAACAAGAATAGCAAATTACAGGAACGGCTTTTGAAGGTTGCCGTTGCCATCTTGAAGGGATTCCGAAGACGATGTCACCACCTTCCAATTCGGAATATAATCACCTAGTCTCTATAAATTCGAGGTTTTTGAATGCCTGCTCACAAATACTCAATGGTGATTTGAACGTTTCCCTTCGCTCGACAGCCAAGACAATTAATTGTACTAATATTTCCCAGCTACAGGCACCACCTTCGCGGGAAGGCCATGGCAGCCCATGCAAATGGCCAACCGCATTTTACGTCCTAGTCATATACAATCGTACATAAACTTAACTTTGGAACACTGTAATAATTACGACTGTCGGAGCACTTAGAGCGTACGTGTGGTTTAAACCTCTTCTGCCTCGTCCTATTTTCGGTCTTGTCGGACTTACGTTGTGTACGCCACTGCGTATTAGGCTTCTATGGAGAAACTTCACGTTGAGTAGCTTTGTTTGAAGAAAATAACTGCAATGCAGACTGCACTGTTTCTGTTGTTGTGCGACTTCTCAAACTGCAACTGGCTTGCTTGGCCTCGCCTCCCCATCCCCATAGGGTATTACTACAAATTACGATACCCATAACTTGCAGCTATGACAAAGCAAAAACGCGATGGCAGTCGTGAGTCGTGGCATCTTCATCGAACTATTCATTTCGATATTTCGAATCATTGCTAGCACAAATTCGTATTCTAATCTTGACGTTATACAGTTTCTAGTTTCTGAAAATAGTTTAATTGAGCTGAAAAGAAGCGATGGAGCCACAAATGATAGTGGTTGCGCTTATGTTACTTCTGATTGCAACTACAAATTCAGCCGATGGTAGCTATTCTTGTCCGAAGAATGATTCCTACCAACGTCAAAAATGCTTGAGCAAACAAACTGCGGAAAGTCCGACGGAAAAATCCGCCGGGACGGTCCGTCGGGTTAATTCCTATCGGTATCGCAGCAGGCCGTGGCAAATGAGTCATAGGACCGTCCTCTATCACTCTTTGGACCTTTGTCGTCGTGCCAGCAATTTCTTCGGTAGAAAATCCAATTCATGGTGTCTACCATTTTTGGATTCTTTCTTTTTAATCTGCAGGCTTTGATCAAAATCTAGTAAAAGATACAAGGCTGAAGTATCTGCCTTCAAAACTTGCAGTTGTCCGACATTAAAACTAGCTTGTGCGTGTCGGGGGACAAGAACGAGAACCACAATGTTCCAATGGTTGTCAAGTACAGCGTTGTATATAATGAGAGGTATTGTCAGGCCATACAAATGCTTCGGTTCAGCGAACACTAGCAACCCTACCAGAGGAGGACAAATATTTCTGTCAAATCATTGCTGCCTATACCGCTAACAGCTGGCAATAAGTGTAACGTTTTCACAATTAAAGGCTAACTCGGCTAAACTGATAATTTCATTTCCTGCTGCCTTGCGCCATAAGCTTTCTTCTATCAAGCTGTGGTTGTAGCTTCTAACGTTGATGAGCGGTGTGTGCAAGTTCATTAATTTGTTTTTATTCGTTACAGCGCTCCCCTAGGTCTGCAGCTTGAAGCCAAATCAATGTCAGTACAGACAGTTTGAACACAATTAGAATAACTGTGAGGAGTGGGAGGTAAACTAATTGCCTTTCCCTTTGTTAACATAATATGCTTGCCTGTTAAACTAATGTGTTTTTAATTGTTCTTACATTCAGTACCTATGTCCACTATATTGAAAGTTCGTTACTTTTACATTTGATTCCATCCGTTTGCTCCTTCTCATTTTCTCTGGTGATGCACCACCGTTCTATATTTTCAATTCCTCAGCATAACCACCTTCCAACCTGTATTATGTCATGCGTTTACTAATGTTGCTTACTGTGTGCAATCTCTAGAAAACACGCGCCCGCTAGGACACTCTTCCTATTCTTTCAATATTTTGAGGGCTAATTCTTCATGAAAAACAAATGAATCACTACCGACACTTGGCAATTTGATTAACAAATTTCTTCAGTCTTCAGCTTGGCTTTTCCTCCTTTGTGCGTGCTCTGACGCACGTTTGTCCTCACCCTCCTATATGTCCTTTGGCATAAGCTTATCTTCAGGCGTGTAAGTTGGGCCAAATTTGCTTTTGAGGATTCTGGTGTTCCAATAACGATTATTCTTCCGTGCACCATAATTGCGATCCGCGTACACAACACATCCGTATCTTTCATCTTGTCATTGTGGCACCCGTTGAACCTGCACCATTTTACAGTAGCTACACTTAGAGCTTTTCTTAAATGAAATTGTTTAAACGATTGAAAGCTCTGCGTACTTCTAAAGGTGCCCAACATGTAGTTCCACAGGTATAATTTTGAAGAAGCATCCAGGCTAATGCGGGGCTAGCACAATTTCCTCTTTGTTCCAACCGAGAATTTCTGTGAACGCTTTTTCCCGTGCTCCTCAATAGAAGGACCCCTTAGATGATATCAGGCTGAAAGTAAAAGTAGTCCGTCAGTTACGGATGTGGCTGCTCTGGGGCATGTGAAAATTATTGCGAATAATAATTGTTCCACACATACATTCATTGCGACACAGGTTAGGCTGCACAAAATCATTCACAGTGACATTATCCCATAAGGCGTCAAGTCGAGGACAAGCCAGGCTCCTCTATGGCGTCAGACTGGTGTAAGTTGAAAGCATGGCCACACATATTTACATACATTAATTGCGAAAGCGTTCTAGACGGCTTACTAATTTTAAATACAAACTCTATGTGAAAACATATTTCACGTAGTTGTGTCAATTGAATTGTCAAAGTTCCCGAGTCCGACATGATTCGAATGATCGAAATGATGTTAACATTACTGTGCTGATGGCTGTTATGATTGCCTTAATTATGATGTACCTTAATTTACTGTGTGAATGAAGCTTAGTAAACGGTATGCTGAAACTAACAAGCCGCAGGGTGTCAAAAGTCTTTAAATGCTTCCCAAAGCGCGTCATCAGAAACTGCAGGCTGGAGGTTCTCGATAGAGCCATCATCATCTGAATCGAAGCTAATTGGTGGTGGTACAAACGGAGAATCCACAGCTTTGGAATAGATTGCGTAGAAATTTGTCGATTCGAACCAGCTGTGGTTGACAATGTCCATTGCTCCTGCCCGGAGGTTACCGTAACGCCTCGAAATGTCATGTACTAACAAATTCGATAGTAGATCTTTCAGCTCCTCACTGAAGTGAGGTGGGTAGTTAACGATGCCTGAGACAACTCTCTGAAAAGTGGTGTACTCATCTTCAGACGCAAAAGGAGCATTTCCTGCACACAGCTCGAAAATGAATACTCCAAATGACCACCAATCTACGGCTTTGCCGTATGGCCTTGAAAAAATGACTTCCGGTGCAATATAATCTGGGGTTCCGGACAGCGTCCACGTCCTCCCTTTCACGCGTTTAGCGCACCCAAAGTCTCCCAGCTTGAGATAGCCATGTCTATCAATGAGTGTATTCTCCGGTTTCAAATCCCTATATATTATATCCATGGCGTGGAGGTATTCCAAAGTCATACAAATCTGAGCAGCGCAGAATCTGCTCGTTTCTTCGTTAAACTTCCCAGCTTTTCGCAAATAAGTACAAATGTCACCGCCGGCAACAAATTCCATTGCCAAGTAAAGGCGGGTAGGATCTTGTGAGTGAAAAAATAGCCGTGGGACGAATTGAAAGTCGACAGAATAAAGCAACTGCTTCTCGGATAAAGCACGATGGACAATTTTTTGCCGCAATATGTTTTCTTTCTGCATAATTTTTAAGGCCATGTATTTGCGTGTTGTTTTCTCCTGAACGAGGATGACACGACCGTATGCGCCAGCTCCAAGGGTTTTCAGACACTTGTAACCGTCCCATTCAATATCTGAACCCTATAATTACAGATCGTTTTGATTCAGGACAAAAACGGCTGACGGTTCCTTACCGTATAAACTTTCTGATAGCGTTCTTCGAAATTCACTCTAGCCTGCGCTAGGAACCGTCTCACGTCGGTTTTCGTAAAATCGTCTGATATTGATAAATCAGAACCCATCTTCAAGGAGTTCTGTACAAATGGGGACCATCAGTGTTGTCACTAGGTATCAACACGTTACTGCATTTGACCATACGTACCCTGCTTTGCTTACTGATTGTTATAGAAATCGCTTTTCAGTTATGAAAATCTAAATTCCACGTTTTCGCTTATCCATCTCTTATTTGTACGTCGTGATACGTGATGGCGACCAGGTAGGAGAACAGGCTTCTGAAGGTAGCAAATTTCTGCGCAAGTGTACACGAATAAAACGCATGCTTGCGGAATTTGGACACTTAAAAGACAGCAACATGTAGCTACGCAATAGACGTCCAAATCATTAGGCAAAATAATTCTGAGCACGTAGTTAGCTACCTATCGCTAGGTCATCCCGCTTCCACGCTGACGGGAATTTCGATTTTTGCGGTAGTAAGGCGTACTCCTGCTCCTGGACTCCGTTGAGGTGGATGCACACTTACGCGTCTAATGGGAGGAGTAAACATCAAGCTCTAACGATTGGCCTACTGACCTCTTGGGTCGTACGTATTCTCCCCCTTGGGCCAGAATTTGTGCCCTTGGAGACCGCGTTTCCTAAACTTAGTTGTTAAGAAAAGATGGGGTTGAGGCTTGAGCCACCGATGTCATTGCTACGTTTACACTACCCCTACTCCTCACCCCTCAGCTATTTTAATTGACCCCACTACATAACATAGCCTTGCCATGGTTTAGGTTTCAATATCTAAGCTACCATATTAAAAACCAAATAAAATTAATAATTTAGCCATTCGCATTCCACTGATATTTTAAAACTGTTTAGTTTACTCAATTCCGTTTCGGTCCGTAGCTATAAGACCCACTGCTTCTTACTCAACTCGAGGTCTGCTCGACCTCGCCATGTCGGGAGAAAGGGGCGGCGAAATATTCATCAGTCATCTTAATTTTGCCAGCTTACTCATTTCAATTACAAAATTCAAGGTCAAACACAACGCAACGTTGTGTGAGTTAGCCTGATGTGAGGGGTGATCAAAATAGCTGCGATACCTTATCTTACTTCAGACCCAAAACGAACTTTGAATTTCAAAAGGTGTAAAAGTATTGTGGGTAGGTCCACATTACACTACCCTGCGGATTGCCGTGTCCGCTTATAATCCCGCCGACACATTCCTCGACGGTTATGGATGACGACAGGGAGTAATTTTAGTGAGAAACTTGGATAGGAGTATTTGTAAGATTCGGAAAAGTGCAACTGAACGTATGTGAATGTAATTAACAAGAACATGCTAAATTTGTGTATGTGAACGTGAAATGAAGCTGTAAGGGTTAACCGCCATATCAGCAATACATATTATTATTTTTATTATTCCCGACGGTTATAATCCCGCCGCAATAATCCCGCAGACATTTATCCCGCCACCAATGGAAATAATCCCACCGATGTTGTGACAACAACTTTGGACAGTCATTGACGTCGAGTTTGCAGCCACAGCCTAGAGATGAGTAATGGGTTGGACTTTTTCGGAGTCCAAACCAACCCATCGGCCCAGACTGGACTCAAAGTTTTGACCAAATGTTTGGGCATGGGCTGGATGGACTATTTCTTTATTGGGCTGGATAATTTCTTGAATGGGCCTTGACATTTCGGGTGACCAGAATGGCGAAAACGGCCTTAAAATGGCCACCTTTTACCTCAATTTTGGTAAAATTTGTAGTGGTTTGAGTCTCTGGACTCATTTGTGTAATATTCGGATAATGTACCATTGGAATGCATATGATGTTAAGGGCAAATTCTTTCCTTTTGGACACTCTCTAGTACTGACGGTCAGTCTGTTTCTGACGCTCCAACTCTCCTTTTCTACTAATAGTTATTATTATTATTATTCCTTATGGAATACCAATACTATTGTGTACATTAAAGCCCTTGCTAAAAGCCCAATTACTGCTGCATCCTTTACTTATTTCTCACACGGAAATTACCTGGCTACTACAAATTCTATAAAATTCGCTAGCCTGTTTCATTTCTTGCCATTTTAACCTTAACTTCGGGACATACATTGCCTATTCATGACAAAAAACGCAAAAAAAATGATTGTCGAAAAATTTTGTTTCGTGGACTCGAAATTGGGCCCGAGATTGGCTGGGTTGGGCCAAAATGTTCCGAATTTAACTTGGGCCTGGATTGGGTGAGCTTAATTTGGCCCGGACTGGACGGGCTGGACTATTTCAATCAAAATCTTAATGGACTTGGGTGGACTGGACTGGGTTCTTCTGACAATGCCAATGGGCCTCGTCTTTACCACAGCCCCATGTTAAAGCCCTCGTATAATACCTTGGCTGCAAAGTTGACACTCCAATGCAGAAACTTTAAGTTTGCAGCCAAGGAAAAATTCACGCTGGAAAATTATTCTGACAGGTCGTAATGCAGGCAAACAAGTTGGAACAGATGTTCAAATTCATGCAACCAACATAAACATTTTCCACCATAACACCGACCAGAACCATCCAAATGGTCAACTGCCACTTCATTTTCAAAATAATATCAAGGACTATGAGTATCCAGCTATTGTAATTGGGCGTATGATTCTGCGGCAACGTTCGTTTATATTCCTGTAGGTAGGAAGACAGTCCGTGCTGAAGGCGACAAAGAAATTCCTGTGTCTAAGGTTTCCACCTCCGCCTATCATTACTGGAGCTAGAAGTCGAACGCTGATCTATTACTAGGCTTTTACTACGTGCTGTAATCACATATGCAGCAGCATTATTAATGGAAGGCACAGTTGATCACAGAAGAATATTTTGATCCAATCATCCACGTGGTTCACATATTTACAGGTGTGTACCAATTTATGGGAAATAATTTGTGGATGACCTGCATTTTCTAATGCGGAAAATCCATTACGTATCCGTATCGTATTATTGTATCCTCTGCAAATTTCTACATGGCTTAACGATGAAGGTCCGCCCCAAACGGAGTAAGTCGTACTGCGCAGACCACGGAGACTCAGAAGCTGTCATGGTTATTCCTGCGATTGGGTTCCCATCTCCACCTGTAGCAAGGTCATGCATCAACTTGAACTTTGTTGGATGAATTGCGGAGTTGTTTTGGACTTGGCTGCATGAATTGTAACCTGGTTGCATATTAAATTTATTCGGGCTCCATGGACCTCAAATTGTCGGTATGAATTTCCACATGTGTGCATAAATTTTCTTTTTTATGGCAAGGGCATTTTCCCGAACTGTATTCGGCATTTTGCATTAATTTTAACATGGTTGCATTCGTAGAAAATGTGTATGTTGGTTGCACGAAGAACATTTGTTCCAACTTGTTTGCTTGAGTTACGACCCGTCAATAATTTGCCAGCATAAATTTCAACTTGGCTGCATGAACTATGATTTGACTGCAAACTTTGTTTGCGGGCCTGAACATTACCGCTATTAATTTAGCTAATAATTGTTTATCCTGCTTGGGAGGAGTTCGGACAACGAATGCGACACGTTGGTAACTTAAAGAGTGAAGAGTAAAAGTGAATGACTGGAGCGGAGACACACACACACACACTGGATTACAGAGAAGGGCCAAATGGCTTGGTTTAATAACACACAATAATAATAACTTGTTGTTACAGAGTGAGTAGAACTGATACAGAAGCCCAATGGGGCGCTGTGAATATTAACTTAGAATACTTTTGTATGATCGCCTGCAAGCGACTTTGACGGATTTAGAAGGAGGAAGGCACGGGGCCACTTAAGACTGAACTTAGAGATTTTTAGTGGAAGGATTCCTATAGTCAGGAATAGCACGAGAAGAGAGTTGTAATTTCTCTTTGTAAAAGGATGGGAAATTGAAGGACTTTAAGGGAGGAATCACGGTGACGGTGGTTTAAACACACAGTCTCTCATGAGAGAGAGACACTGGGAAAGGTTGGTTGTAAGGGTGTTGGATTTGGCCTCCCTAATTAAAGGGATGATTGTTCCTTATGGGAATTATTCATATAATCCCCTTGTTTCATAATAAGGAAATTGTATTGGCCAGCTCATTAGTATAGCAACTTGCTTAGCTCTGGATTCGCTTCACCCTTGAGTCTGGAGATTTTTTGAAGGACCTATCATAGGAGAGCACATGGAAGGGAAGGGTGACGGAGCTGGATCATGCATGCCACGTGTTCACACGTGGAACCTTAAGGAAAGGAACAGGGAATTAAACTCGATGGCTGTACTGGCAGGAAATAGTTCCTTTCTACTTTTGCTCTTACTAATAATACGGGGGGATTTTACATTGTGGTGGACTGATGACTGGGAAATAATCAATACAATTATTGCATCTTCATGCAGGCCTTAACAAACTTCACGTTTCTGCGTTGGAGCGTCAAGTTTGCGGCCAAGGTATTATACGGGTTGTAACATTTAGCTGCGGCTGCAACCTTGACGCCTTATTAAAATATAACAGTCGGGAATGTGTCGGCGGGAATATATCCGTCAACTCAACTTCTAATGCTCTTGTTCAGCCAATTAATTTTTGCTTGCGAAATAACTTGCAAACAGCTGGGCCGACTTGAAAGCTTAATAGCTTGAAATCAATGCCAGATTTAGCAGCAGCTACATGAATTTTTAATCTTCAGTCTGCCTTAAGGATTTAGAAACATTACATGTTTTACGAAATTTTGTGCTGCAGTTGCGAAGCGTAGTTAGGGGCGCGTTTGCTCACTTGGGGTCTAAAATACGTAGGAACTAACTTTAACAGCAATTATGACCATGTTCCCCGTACGACTTTCTTAAAATTTTACACAGGCATGCTGCGCAACCCAGTCTCAATGTTCCAGGTTGTTCAATTCCAGGTTGCCACGTTTAACTGTACTCCATGAAAAGCTGGAAAAAGTCTGGAGTTTTACATCGTTCTCGCATTGTTATTGCTATGAGGCACGAAACAGTGTCAACAACTTTGCAAAAAGAAAAATTTAATCCAAAGAATATCTTTTAACCAATTGCTGACCCAAGTTGCCCCCGCCCATGCTGCATCCTTATAGTTATAGTGTAATCAGTGCAGCAACGCCCAAAATCGTGGGTTTGTCACCGATACTTGTCATATAATACAAATGATTGCACAAGTTCTATATCTTCATCCTCAATTCAGTTC
This sequence comes from Bourletiella hortensis, assembly GCA_034694225.1. Classification (NCBI taxonomy): domain Eukaryota; kingdom Metazoa; phylum Arthropoda; class Collembola; order Symphypleona; family Bourletiellidae; genus Bourletiella; species Bourletiella hortensis. The sequence continues at coordinate 1,778 of JAQFYD010000355.1, read as the reverse complement.
AATATAATATCAATCGTTTCAGTATCAACATGGATCCAATACAGCGATATCACATCGCTAAACTACCGGCGAAATCCATTCAGAACCAATAATTTTCGTAATGTTGCAAGGTAACTTTTACGCTGAAATTTGGGTCTTTTGTCAGATAAGGATAACACTGCAGCAACAACACGAGCTTGAAAAATCCTGGTAGAAAGGCTCCTCCATGTTCTAAAACGCCAAACAACCCCCACTAAAAATTATTGTTCATCCATCCAAACAAACCATCTGTGACATGTGAGATGGAGCCGGTACACTTAAAGCCACAGGAGACAAGCAATGCGTCTGTCCTCACCCCTTGCAGCCTCTAAAATGTGATTACACTCGAACCTCAATAACGTAGCCTCAAGATCCAGCAAAATTTCATACGTTATATCGGTTGTACGTTATAGCGGATATAATTTTAATGCAAAAGGCATGTGAAAGGCCCAAAAATATCATACGTTATAGCGTTAGTTACGTTATATGGTAGGGCCTTATATCGAGTTTTGAGTGTATGTTATGAGCTCCATCACGAGGAGGGTGCATTCCATCTCTATGAGACAACTATCTGGGCAGTCAAGAAGATTTAATTATGCTGCTCTTGAAAGCAATTGGTAAAGGATTCGACAAATCATTTGGTTCGAATTTAGAACGTAAGAATATTCGAAATTGACGGATAACAAATCACAATACAATTATCACTACAATATTTAACCCATTTTGTAATGTAAGATTCGTAATTTTTCCACGTTGAGTCTGCACAAGATTTTAGCAGGAAGGAGACCACGTCTTGTGGTATACGATTATTCAAGAGTGATAAGATACAACGGAAATAGGAGTTTCAGCGATTGACACAGTGGGTGTGACCTACGAGTATAAGGACATTTTAATAAATTAACGTTGCCCGAACGTCAAAATTTGTGAATGACACAAAGACCGAAACTTGGGAAACCATGGCTGTGACGGCCAATCTGGTACGACTATAATGCCAGTGGCTTTGTCGTTTTCGACCTTACGTAGTACACGTGAAATCAAATTAAATGGAGGGAAAGCATAGAAACGTAAATTACTCCAATCAATAGTGAAACTATCCACTGCGTAACAGCCAGGGCTTGGTAAAAAGGAAATGAAGTTGCTACACTTTGCGAATACATCGCTAGCGAACAAATCTATTGTTGGAATGAAGAAACTCTCACTTATGGTCTTGTATACACAATCATTTAAGCACCAATCATTACTGACAACTGCTCTTCGTGACTCAAAATCCGCCTCAACATTTTCTGCGCTCATAATATAAGAGGCAAACAACCAAATTTTTCGTGATTCACACCACTGCCAAACATCCTTCGCTATACGTAATAAAATCTGACTATGACACCCTCCCATACGGTTCACGTAGCTAATGGCAGTAGTGTTGTCTACTCGGAGTAATATTGAAATATTATCTTTCTTCACAAAGGTATGTAATGCCTTTTGAACAGCTAAGAGTTCTTTAATATTTATGTGTAAATTTTGCTGTTCTGTCGGCCAAAAACCATGAACTCCCTGTCCATTGCATGAGCTACCCCAACCAGATGGTGAGGCATCACTATAAATCGTCATATCATACAAATCAAAACGTATACTCTGCCCACAATTATCAACATTTTTATCCACCACTGCAAATCACCCTTAACCTCCGAAGAGATTCGCATGTTTCTATCATAATCACGATCGGAGCCCAGAGCGATTGATTCCTCTAATGCTAATTGCCGTGT
>JAQFYD010000354.1:0-20598 GCA_034694225.1 Bourletiella hortensis | reverse complement strand
TGCAACCCGGCGGTTGTTATAGGAAACGGAGACCAAGGCAGGCGTCTGGTTTATAGAATCGTATGGCTCCGAGTAATACCACTGTTATACATGTTGTATGTACACAAAACACACCCACGCAATCAGTTTAGCTGGCAATGTGGAAGCAGTAAGCATGGTGCTTGCATAAAAAATGATGCCACTGTTGCAGAAGGAGGAGGTGGAGGAGATATTAGAGTATTTCTTAATAAAAAAAAGTAGTCATCAATGCAAAGACTTATATTATTTTGCGAGGAAGAAAAAAGGCGAGGGAAGGACTGGGGTCCTATAAAAATCCAGTCCCCTGGAATATAGCTATATATATTTTTACCCTCAGAATGATTGCCTTTTCAGAATTATTGCCCTCGTTATTAGCTTTTTCTATTATTGCTTTCCATACCTTTCTTCCCTGCACCTGACTATTGGGAAAATGGAATTTGTGGCGGTGGCGGCGGGATGGCTGGAATGAGTGAGGCCTTGTGTAATAGTAGTAGAAGAGGCGAGGAGACATGAGGGTGGCATCGTGATGATGATGACGATGATGATAGGAGACGGGCATTATATGCGTTATATTACCACCCTTCCATATCGTATCCTTGCCCTTTTGTAATACATGAGAATTTAAACGGCCGGGAAAGATAAGAGCTAGAGCATGGGAACATGGGAGGAAGAGATGCCTTTTATGGGGTGGAAATCAAAATTTTATGACTAACGTTTTATGAATTGATTTTGGAATGATTTGTTCTTGGTATAGAGAGAGAGAGAGAGACAGTAGTAGTGAAAGAGAATCATAAATTTTCTTGTGTAATTATTACATTGTTCCCAGTCCGGATTTAACAATGTCGTCATCCTAAAGACTTAAAGTCTACTTTATGTCTTGTGTATGGCCGATGGATTTTACTCCTTTAGGGAGAGAGTAAAGTACAGAAGAACAGTAGCTATAGAGAGGGAAGGAGTGGAATGGTGGAAGAGGGATTGAAACCGTGCAAGTGTGTCTTCCACGCCATTAATTCGTCCTTGTATTACATTATTATACCTTTTGGATATGGGAGAGAGAGAGAGTGAGTGAGAGAGCTACATGGTGTAAAGTAGGAGGAATCTAATTTGTAAAATGAAAAGTGTAGCTTGTATGTGCCCTTTGGGTGAGAAATAATTATTCAAAAGGATTGTGGTGGTTTGTGTTGTGCTGGACATCGTTATTATGTAGAAACGGCGGAGGCTCTGGTCGTCGGGAAAGTATGGAATGGTTATGATGTTGATGACGATGATAGTTAATGGGATCACTTGCCGTCATGCTGGATTGATTTACAGAGTGACATTGCATGTCTTGACAGTCCTTACTTACTCCTGTCCTGTTCCATTCATAGAGCAAGAATATGAAAAAGAAGGAGGCTTTAGAAGAGTTGTCTGACAGTAGTAGTGTGTGCGTTTATGTGTGTGATTCAAGCCGACATTGTCGTTATTATTGTTGCCTGCCTGCTCAGCCAGCGGAGGAAGTCATGCCGGTTGGTTGAGTGTATAAAAGGACAAGTTTTTATACAACTGAATCCCCACCACACACACTCTGCTCTGCGGGTATTTACTGCAAGGCCATTTAATACAAGATATTATTCATAATAATTTGCAGCATTTTTTTCATCATCATTTTATGTGTAGCGCAAATAATAATAATAAAAGTATTAATCATAATGGTGCGAGAGAAGAAGTTGTGGTGGCCTGACGGAGGAATTTACTCTAGTGCTGGTGATCCTCATGGTAGAACTTTGGAGAGAGGGTAGAAAGGCATTGTTTTATTGATGCTGTAAACAGTTGTATGATTGCCCCCCTCATTCTATGTTTCTATCCCGTTCATTTTATATACATTTAATCGTCTCTATTTGACACTGCCAGGGTAATTACTGGATGGGAGCAATTTTCTGCAGCCAAGAGCAGCAGCAGCAGCAGGAATGGTGTCTTCTTTTATGTAGCTAGCAATGTGTAAGGCTTGGCATTACAGCACTAAGTTACTCCTCATGATTGTCGCCGCAGTATAATAGTGTATAGCCTTTTCTAACAATCTTTATAATCCTGGGCAATCTTATTTTATGAGTGGAATGAAGTCATAACGTTCTCATGATGATGAACAGAGGGATGGGTCTTTGAGTTTAGTGGCTTAACCGTTGCATCCAGTCATTCTATGTATATCCATTGTTTCACTTTTTAGTTGAACAAGTTTTTGCTGCTGCTGCTGCCACTGCTGTTACCACTGCAACAGTTTATATAAGAAGTATCATAAAGGAAGGAGAAAGTTTTGAGTATGGAGATTAAGAAAGGCGGAAAGAAAGTAAGAGAGTGAGAGAGAGAGAAAGAGGGACGGAGGCGGGCTGTAATAATTGGGGAGAAAAGCAACTAATTAAATTACATTTATGTGTGAAAAGAAAATTATTGCTACTGTAAGAAAGTCGGGCGAAAATTGGTGGTGGCGGTGGTGCGTGTGTGTATACTTTCACTTATACAATTTAATCTTCATTTCTTCTGCCTCTCTCTGTCTCCGTCTGCCTTCTTGGCTGCTTCCCTGGAGGCGTTATTTAATTTTTTTCCGACGGGGGAGCCCATTTAATATTATGAAGGATACCGGGTGCAGTTGGCGTTAATTGAATGGTCCTCGCCAGCTCACAGAATATGTATGGACTTACTGCGTTGTCCTGTCCCAATGTCAACGGACGGGGGCTTTCTTTAAGAGGAGATGTGGGTTATAAAAGAATGTTATGGAGAATGACGTCCACGGAAGGAGCAGCTGCAAGCCGTGGTGCGTTATGAACTTTTAAAGTTACGTGGGAGGACGCGGAAAAGAGAAAGAAGTGGCGGTGGTGGAATACCTGCTGCTGTCGCTACATGCGTAGCTGGGTCAGGACCATGAACGCCTTTCATTCTGTAGTAGAAAGCAATGGGGGTATTAAAAGTGGCGGGAGCTGTAGGATGGGAAAGAGGTGCGGAGCTGTGAAAAGCCGCACTGAGGGTAATTAATGAATATTTAAATTACATTTGCATAATTTCCATAGTCATAAAGTCCTAATCATAATTCTTCATGATAAACGGTGAGCTCTTTGTTCGCCCCCTCACGTCTATATAGTTCTTTCGCTCTCTCTCTCTCCAGATGAGTCAAATGGCTCTTTGTTAATCTCAGGGATGAACAGAATGCATTTCCCTCCTGCTCTTCTTCAACTTCCTCTTCTTGCTCATATATGATTCTCTAGCTTTCTGTTGTTGTCATCATGAAGCACAGCCTCCCGCTGCTGCTTCTCTCGACTAAGGTAATTTTTACTACACTTGAGGCTCATAGATTCACAAGTGGGGAGGCAATTTCTTAATTAATCCACCACTCTTCATCTGCTTCTGCTGCTTGCTGCTGCTCCCATTGAAACTCGTGCATTAACGAAGTTAGCTTCTAGCTTAAGGTTATACGATTTCGCACATGATTTCCAAAGTGTCCAACCAGGTGGTCATCGTGGTGATAATTATAAGGATCGAGGCTGGAAACATGTTGCCGTTGCCGGAAGGCTGTGGAATTTGAATGTGAAATAGGGAATTCCATGGAGATACTTCTGTGGTCGTAACTTTTGTAGGAATTAATTTATTGGGAAAGCATGGAAGTAGAAAATATACGCGTGGCTTTTTTCCACGTTTTTGCTAGTGGCATGGTAGAAACATTCATTCTGTAGCATCTAAAGGTGGCCTACGGGTTGCTATTGTTGAATGGCATATGGGAAGAGGGGGATGTCGAGTCGAAATGGTTCGTCTGTTTCATTGTTCTGGAAACGTGGTATGGGTCCTTTGAGACAAACTCCTTATGGTCTTCTCCTTTGCTCCCGTTCACGTAGCTAGATGGTCAAGAAGTACAGAGGTAAACGTGCAGGCTGTGTTTTTGTTTTTGTTGTTCGGAAACAGTTGAACTCATCGGGAATGTAATTTTTTGAAGGGAAAGTAGCCATTGAATGGTTTTCGGCCTGGTTGAACTCATCGCAGTGGTCATTCTCAGACTGCCGTATAAATGGGCAAGAAGTTAAAGTCAGTGAATGTAATTGACCTGTACTGTCTGTTCCTTGCTCTTCTTCTTCTTTTTCTCCTTGCTCCTTTCTGACTGCACTTCTGCCGGGCCCATCACCATCGCTCTTTCCCAACGAAGCAGTAGCTACTTCAACTACTTACCCATCATCATGAAATGTTCAGATGTGTGGCATTACAGGGTGCATGCACTCATACATCCAGAGAACATACTTCCGCATCAGTTGTGTACGTATGCGTTGTTGCTGTTTTAGTAATGTGAAATCGATTCGAGTTATTTTTTCACCGCTATATACAACAAGAGGAAGGAAGCTATTTGGGAAAGCCAGGAGAGAAGACGGGCTGGAAGAGGAAGAAGACGAGGGGGAGCGAAAGGGGAGCTAAAAGAGTAGCGAGAGATTGGTGTGCAATAAGATGTGTAGTAAAACACCTGAGATCAAACAAGACGATATAGCGGGCTGCCAAAACGTGAATGCTTCCTACTTTTCTTATTTCCGACGTAAATGATGGGAAGGAAGCGGTACTGGATGGCGGGATGTTGCTAGCTAAAGGGGAAGAGGGGAGCTAGAGAGAGAGAGTGAATCCTACGATGATGGCATGTTCTAGGGCCCGTTACGTACCACTATACAACTAGTTTATTGCCCCTTACATGGAATTAAAGGTGAGGAGAGTATATTAGCAAGTGGTGGGCATCAGGCGGCAGTGGCGGTGGAGGAACCGCTCGGCGTCAGTACGAGTAGCTAGGAAACAAGTAGAAAGGAACCATAGCTGGGACGACGGTCCTCATAGGGTTGTTGTTCTTTGCAGTTTGGTTGAAGGCAGAATAATATAAAGGTGGTTGTTGTGTATATATAAAACCCTTATGGAAGTCGGAGGACGTGAGTGGACGCCGTAATTTTCTTGTTTGTATGTGCCCAGCACATATATGAATGGCGATTGCATCAGAAGCACCTACATTGCGTACCAAAATAAGGCGCACCGTTAGGAATTTGCCATAAAGAAAGCATGTACATATATATACGGGGAAGGACTTTACTTGTCGCATAAACAGGCAGTAGGAATTTAAGGGCAATGATTTGAGCCTCTGCTTTCTTATAGTCGGGAATAGATAGGAGATTGAGGGGAATGGAATGCAATGCCTTTGTGAGTCTTATTCGGATGGAATGAAAAGACTGACGAGTGAGACTGGTTCATTTGATTGCATTGTTGGAGTGAAAGTCAAAGTGAGAAAAGAGAGAGAGATGGAGAAGAGGCAGAAAGAGGAAGAAAGAAAGCATCTTGGACCGCAGCAGGCGGCGACTTTCTTTGCCTATATGTATACGCTGACAGTATTGAGTATCGGGATTTTCTATTGATTTAATACGAATTGCCATGTAGCCATTATTGTTACCGACATCATTACTAACACAAGGACTATGCCTGCCTTCTGTAGGAAGTGTAGTAGGATTCTTGAGACAGAGAGACATGATCCATTTGGGAAGCTACATGAGTGCATACATGCGACGGTAATGGTGATGGTGGTGGCAGGATTCTCTCATCCAAATGGTTTAGTAGCTTAAGGTGAAACAGCATGTGTCTGTCTTCTTGTGTGAGGATTTTCTTCTCTCGCCGCCAGTCAGTAGTAGTACTTACACACGTTGCTCTGGCTGTGGGAAAGAAAGTTGAATGTTGCATTGAAATTGAAGAGGATGATCTTATGTACAATTGCAGTGCGTAGGAATGGTGATGGTGGTGAAGTGGTGGAAAGAAGAGCACTTACATTACATTAGCCATTAGTTGAACTTTTTTTCTTCTTCATTCCCATTTCCTTTGAATTGATTGAAAGGAAAGCAAGGTTTTTTATGAGAGGTTTTCGTCGATTCTACGGCTACTTCTGTATGCAATAATGGTAGCTACTATTCCTTCTTCTGTTTCAGTTCCGCTCGGATGAAAAAGAATGAATGTGGGAGGAGGAGGAGGAGAAATGGATGTATTGAGACTATGGCCCTCTTGTTCTTCTTCAAAGTGATTCGAATGCATTTCAGTTGAAATCTGCTCTTGAAATTAGATATGTACTCCATATGGTTACTTATAGATGCACTTTATGTGCAAGCATTTTGAGACGTGAGGACGTCTTCCTCTTCTTCTTCTTCTGCTTGACACTCCCCCGAATCATTTATATTGTCAAATTTGGTTCGATTTGTAGTGAGATGAGATTTTGTGGTATAAATGTGACAGGAGGGGCGGGGATGTGTTGGGTAGGGAGATAAAGGGGCTTATTACTAGTGAAGGGGATGATGATGATATCTCCTTGACAAATGAGTGAGTGTTCTAAAGAGAAGTAGCTAGTAGAAGGAGGAGGAGGAGGAAAAGAAGGGGGTTGTTAAGGAGGATGAATTGAAGGTGTTTCTCTTTTTGTGTGTGCGTGAAAAGTGGTTAATATTTATTAAGATGCTGATGATTTTTATTTAGAAAATGTCCCACGACGAAGACTCATCGTATGCATCTTCCGAGGAAGAAGGGAACATACACATTACTCTACTGGAGCGACTCATCCGGACTCATCCAGTATGGTTTCTTCCTAGTCTCCAGAGATCTGGTGCCATTCATCTTCTCCAGGTTCGTCGTCTTCTTCTTCCTCCTTTTCCATTTATATTTATGAATTCATGCGTGTAGTCATAACTTCTTTGCGCTCGCTCTCACTCGGCCCATCTATTTTGTTTGTTTTTTGGTTTTCCTTTGGATTGGACTGACCTCTAGAAGAGCAGCAGCAGAGTCCATTTTATGTGTATGACTTGTAGTAGGATGATGAATGAGGAATGTCAGAACCATTTGTACTCATTTGGTACCAATAACATTTTTCTCATGGGATGATCACAGTATTGGGAGCTATGGGTTTTTTGAAGGGAGGAGAACAATAAAATATGAGTGGGGTTGCGTATCCACATCCACCTGGTGGGTAAAGACTTCGTAATTAGATTTCAGGGGAAACATTTAGTAGCGGAAGTTAGAGAGAGAGAGATAGAGATAGGGACTGAAAATAAAGGAAGTATTTCGTGGGGTATGTGCGTGTTCAAGGAAGTTTGAAGAAGGGATGGCCGGAGGCGGTAGTTAGGAATAAGCGGAGATGAGATGAGGAAGTTATTAGATACAGTAGTAGCTAGTGATATTTGCTGTGCTGGAGCTTGGTGTACATGTCCGTATGTGCCTTTATGGAGGAGGACGAGAGGTGTAATGGGGAAGGTAGTGTAATGAATGTAATTTATTGGAATCTTGCTCTGTTGGACCTATTGTAGGGAAGAGAGGTTGGAAACTTTATCGTGCGGAGCTCAACACAGCCCATGACAATGGCTGTATCCGTCAAATTACCCACGGTCGTCGAACATTATTTATTGAAGGCAGTTGACAACCGTATTGCTCTGGAGAATTCCACTAATACTTTCGAGACTGTTCACCAGCTTATTCATCACTACTGTAATGAAAGGTAAGTTTTGTTCTAGCATTGCCGCCACTACTGTTACTGATCTTTTCCCGTCATCATAGCATGGGATGCTGTACTAGTTGGTCTGCTATAAAGGTTTTTCAGTAATTGCTGTGAGTAGTAACTGTAGTAGAGTTCATTTTGAATTGACATTGAATGGTACGAAGGTAATTGTATGAGCTACCTTGCTGGTACTATTATTTTCGTCATCATGATTCCTTTTTTGGCGTAGAAATTTGGCTAAGATGTTGGGAGAGCATGGTGGTGGTAGAAGGCCATTTAGGATGGTGTTATGTAGCTCTATGTGAGAAAGGGATAACTAAAGGATGATGGGATTATACTGTTATTTATTGCAGCAATGAAATACCAGTGTGTCTTCGTGTGCCATCACCAATCGCAGAAGCCACTTCCAGGCAGCAGCTACGCTCACTCGCCCTCCTGGGACAAGGTACTTACAAGTGAATAGTCTCTTCCTCCGGAACCCCGTAACTATTCATCAGCCACAGATAATGAAATCAGATGGGCATTTTCTTTCCTCATTGCTCCATACATACACATTGCTGGCAAAACTCCCCTCCTGTGTGAACATATGCTTTTGCAAATATGCACACGTGGTATATGCCGCCTTACTTTATAGAAATCTTGTTAGGACAGTGCCCCCTCCCTTTGTTTACACTTGTAATTTGTTGTTGTTTGTCTCGTGGAGATTTCGTGTGCGGGTGTTTAGAGTAATAATATTGCAAACACATTTTTAAAGGTATATATATGTATACATCCGCATGTAGAATAGGAATAGAATGTGGATTGGGAACGCTTATTTGGCGTGCTCGTGCTCGCACAAAGGAGGTCGATTTTTATATATATGCGTGTGAGGGAGAAAAATAAGAGGAGGAGGTGGAGGAGGAGGAGGACGCCGATGACAGGAGGGAATGTACGGGAAATATTTGAGTTTAGTCAGGCAGAAGAAAAATGTATGAGACTTGTAAGGTGGTTGGTTGGCTGGCTGGTGTTGACCCGTAACAACTTGTCGTTATATTATGTTAGTATGTGTGATGTTAACACGGGGATATTTATGGCGCAGAATTCTGGACACGTTCTCCAACGAAAGAAACAAGCAGTCCATCTGATATTGAAGTGAGCCGAAACTTTATTTCCTCTGGTTTGGGAAGCCAGTCAAGTTCTCAGAACAGTCTTCCTGATAACCGGTAACACACGTTGATAATTAATCATGACAGAGTGAAATGAAAACGTACAGCTTTTTCTTTTTACTCCGTAAGATTAGATAATCATGTTGAACAAGAGAGAGGAGAGAGAGAGAGAGCACACACACACACACATGCCTGCTGTCTTGAAGTTCTAACCCTCGCTCCTTCTGATTGAGATTGGAAAAGGAGGAGTAGGAGAAGAAGCAGAGGAAAGAAGAGAATGAAATATTGGGGTGTTCCGCTTTCCAAAGACGTTTTTGGAAGGCAGTAGTAACAGAGCAGATCAGATCCAAGAAAAAAGCAACGACAATGAACTTGACACAAGCTTTAATTTCCTATTCTTATGTCCCCCCTACAACTTGTGCTGCGTCTGCTACCTTGCGTCCTCCAGGGAATTGAAGTTTATTTGCTTAACTTTTATCTTTTGCACCCCCATGGACAAGTGTATAATGTTTGTGTTTCTCCGTCTCTCTCTCTCTCTCTTTCTCTCTGAGAAGGAAAGGCATGTTTTGAACGCATTATTAAGCCGAATCATTGAAGTAGCTGAGATAGCATTTTTTATTATAATTTCACATGTTTAATACGGTGAGGTTGATGACATGTGCTTGCCTATAATACATTAATGTAGTATCATACAAAAACATTTCAGCCCCCACCGACCAACCACGTTGAATTTAAATACCGTTCCTAAACCTCCCCCAAGATGGTCCAAGTCTACGCTACTTTCTAGCGTGCAATCAACGCCCACTGAAAGTGTTCATAGTACCAGTATATTGTCAACCACCTCGACCAAGAAGAAGAAAAAGAAGATGCGTTCTTCTATCCATTACAAGGATGTGGAATTATTCAAAGGGGTAAGTCTATACGCGGGTGTAACATCCAGCAATTTTTATGGGACTGGGTTGGTGTAAGATTACTGCTAAAATTATTATTCATAAAGACGTAGACGTAGGTATTTGAAGGCAAAGTCAGCCAGGCAGTCCTTGTTTCTATATAAGGCAGCATATGCGTAATTATTTAGCTGCTGCTGCTGTGGTTGTTGTTTGTATTGTTAGTACTCAAAGCTTTTTAGCGAGTCCATAATAATTTAGTCTTGATAACAAAGGTCAGTTCATATGAGGATTTATATTAGGTAGCAGGACTGAGAAGGAATGTATCTCTTAAACATTACTGCGGTGACTGCGGCAGATGTGAAGATTTGAGCCACTACTAGCACCAGGAAGCTTTGGCTGTATATAGAAGTGTGATAACGCTCTCCATAGTTTAAAAAATGTAGGGCCCAAGTGGAACGAAGCACGAGGGGTTTGTTATTAAAGCAGTAGTACGATGCTAATGGAGATGATGCTTCCATGCTATCTAAAGCTGTACAAGAGATAAATATGGTTATGACTCTCATTTTTAGGTTCCATCCCCTTTTACTCCTTATTTGATGAACCCATTTGCGGTAGCTTTTATAATGATCCATGTAAACAGACAGGAGGCATGGTGGGAGTATGAAGCAGGGCAGCTGCGAGCTGTTCTCTTTGATTGCCCATTATAAATCAGATTCATTTTAGACGAAATGAAGAAAGGCGTGAGGGTGTTTTCCTCTGGTTGTTGTTACTACAGTGGATCGACAGTTTCAATTACTAATTAGCCCAAAGCATTTAAGTTTTTTCAACTCCTTGTGAACATTGCAACAATGCTTAACTCTTGTTGTGGGAAGAATAAAAGTGAGGTTCTCAAGGTATTATTTAGTATTGTGATTGTTGTTGGAATGAATCCCACTGGGAATGGTGAAGGAATGAGAAGGATTAATGATAGTTGTAATACATACGTACGCGAGTTCGGGTTGGAATGAAATTGATGCATGTTGTTATCTTCTTGTTTTTTATTTTGTATTTTGCAGAAGAAGACAAGCTACGATGATAAAGCGAGTGACTACGAAGACATTTGGTCCCCAATGAATAAACCGAAACCGTTGTCAACATTCAAGCCGAACAACCGTTTGAGTTTATTTGAATCCAAGTCTATTTACTCTGAACCTATTGACTCGCTTCGGTTTAAACGGTTCGGTGCTCACCGGCATAGCGAGCCCAATATACGTTGGAGTCATGTCATTATTCATCAAGACGAAAGTCCTGATACTCCGCAGCTCAATACAACCTCCAGTGTGGGGAATCTTTGGAAAGGTGAGCATTCCGACTGACTCTGTATGTCTGTCTGTGTGTAAAAGTTACTCAGTGACTTTTATATTCCCTCGCACCAGAGGGTTCCTTCTTGGTAGTCATGTAGGATGTGTCAGAATAGATTATATTACTTTTTGCTGAAAAATTAAACCCTTATCGACCCTGCCACCGGTGCAGCTACTTTTAATGCTATGTCTCCAACACCACCACCCCCCTTCCTCCTTCTGTGAAACTTTTGTATTATTATTTCCCTTAGTTCTATCCTATATTGTGCTATTGATCTTTGTCAACTGCGAGTTTTTAACACGAGCTCAGTCCCGCCGTCTTCGTCGTTCCTTCATCTGTATGTGTTGCTAACGTTCTGTTTGTTCTACTCCGTCGTCAGGATCGTAACTCTGTCCTAGCCAGGCTCTTTCTATATATTTTTATTGGCAATTTTCTTTTTCTCTTCGTTCCACACACACATATACACGCTAATACCATCATCCTGGTGCTTACTACTGTGCGAGCCTGATTACTCTGAATGCAGTTAGGGAGTGTCGTGCTTGCATTTGGATGACGTTGCTTTAAAAGGAAGTCTGTTGTATGCTCATGGTGGCAGTGTAAGCAGGAGAAGCGTCTTGAGGAATAAATAGGCAAAGTTAGCCCATTAGCATAGGCAAGCAGAATCAGATTGCAAATCAATGAAGAAAATGCTCGCCTTTTCTTGGCAGTCAATAAACTAGTACCATTTGTATGGTCTGTGTCTACTTTTATGTATGCTAGCTTAGTTAGCTTGCGTGCATATTTGCCTTTGAGCATCTGTAGTGAGGCCTAAACAATTTCTAATCATTATTGGCACGTCCCCATTATAATTTTTCTTCTATATAGGAAGCAATCTTTCCCTCCCTCTGTGTGCATAATCTCCCTAATCTCACCCCATATCCATTACCGTGAGTAATAACAGAAGCATTATTGTGGCTAAGGCTTCTCATTCCATTCTCTCATTGGAATGTAAATACTCTCCGTGTGAGAGCTAATGAGAAATGCGTTAAACTTTATGATATTGGACTGGCCAGTAAAAATAATCACAACAGTTTCAAGTGGTTAATTTTTACGTAGGAAAAATATAATTCGGAGTCATTAAGAGGAATCAGACTTACATAATCTTGCTATGCTTATGTAAGTGAATCTAATAGCTAAATAGGTGGTCATGATCAATTGTAGGCTGGCCAACTTGCCTCAAGTCCTGTTGGCCCTAAATGATGAAATTACAGGGTTGATTCATTCCGGCCCGGCTGAATGCTTTTTTTTGTTCTCCGAGATGAGTTTGTTGATTTTATGCATTAAAGTGCAGAATATTACAGTCGTTTTTGTACGTGGTGACTGGGGAATCATCATCATGTTATGAAACTGAAAGGCTAAAGCAATTGAATGCACGAAGGAGACCCATGACAGCATTTATTTTAAACGGCATCAGCAAATTTAGCTTCACAATGTGTTTTTGTATATAGTTGCGGCAGGAGAGAGAGATACAGGGAACCCTATAGTATTAGTTGTTATTATTCTTTAAGAGAAGATTCTTGAGTATGTCTTTATGTATGCTTAGGCGTGACACGTAGAAGAGTGCTTTTTAGTGTCCCAAGTGTATGGTTACATGAGTCAGTTTCCGTAATAAGCCATTGGAGAGGAGCATATGGAGGAGCAAGATTGACTGCTGAATAAATCATGCTATTGGCCTAATGAAAATTAGTAGTGAGAGAGAGAGAGAGAAGGTTGAATATGAAATTTTAGGAGCGAGAAACTTCTTCTCTCCCTGCTCACGTTTATTCTTTAGTATGGCAAAGAGGCTAAATTATTTTGCTCCGCTCTGATTTACTCAGTTCGCAGTGTTTTCGACTTCCGTTTATCAGTATTATTTCAGCTGTGGTTCCTATCGTATAATGAAATTGTGTCGAATGTGTGTCTCAGACTCGACCGGGAAGAATGGAGAAAGGGAAGAGGAGGTGGAGGACAATCCACGATGGCCATTTCCAGGAGATGAAGACTCAAAGATGTTACAGCAAGGTGTAAAGTTCCCTGTATTAACACCACCAAACTCCCCAGGGCAAAGGCATGAGTCCTACAGATTCTCCCGTTATGACAATCTCGAGTGTAGAAAGTCGGAAGAGAATTTTATGCAGCAGGAAAATAGCATCTCTCAGCCGTGGGACTCTTCAAAATGGGAACATTTACTCAAGATTGTTTCGGATTCAACGATGCAGCTCGACTCTATCAGTATTCAAAATGTGAGTGCATAATAAATTAGGAAAATGCAGGTGCTCCTGTTGTTGTACTACTTGTTGTCTTGCTGCATTTTTAACGGTGAATCCTCATTTCGATGCTTGTTTTAATGACTTTTTTTGTAGGAGAAAAACAAGTGCAAAACGTCCGCATCTATTCATGCTGTCGTGAGAGACTTGGCCGAAGAACCAAATGGGGTTTTTGGACCTACCTTGAAGTCATTCATTACATGTACGCTGGCTGTGAAAGCCAAAGACCCTCACGTAAGTATATGCTATTGTTGTATTTTGTAGTGGAACAGTTGTTTATTATGCGGACTTCTATAATGTTGACAAGCGGAATAATATTTGATGATATTCTGTTTTTGTCCTTGCAGAAAATTATGCGAAACACGCGCCAGTTCATGAACGGTATGAAAAATTATTTGACGGGCACAACAAGTGGGGAAACAGAGAAATTGAGGCAGGAGATCAAGAAGCAGACGGAATTATTGGACGAGTCTGAGTTCTTGAATATCGACTCTATTTTAGAGGAAGTACTCATAGACTTGATTCTGAATCCCCTGTATGCGTACATTATGGACCTTTTAAACAGCACGAATACGGATCTAACACTTGCCACTCGTGACCAGAAAATTCCAGATCTCCAACATACTTATGATCAGTTTCGTGAGGCTTCTAGCCCATTAGTTAAGTTGCAGAAATGGAGTGAATTCGTTACAAAGGTGAGCACATGTATTGCTCAACGCGAGTATTTTTATTCCCTGATTCTTCACATCAGGGACTTGATGAAGGTGTTGATTGAAAATGAAATATTGTTTTGAAAGTGTGAATGCTTTCCGTAAATAAGGAATATTTTTGTTGGAACAGGTCCAAGTGGATGACACATACAATGCAGAGAATTCTTTGGAGAATTTATCCGCCGCTCTGTCGTCCGTATGTACAAAAGATATCAAGTCACACGTGGATTACACGCTCACATTGCTCCCACATTCAGCCTTGGAAGCTAATAATTACGTTCTCACCCTTCTGCAGTCTGTCATTGAGCATTTGCAGAGCAACATTGTCACTTCAGTGAAAGTTGTTATTCCGGATGAAAGGAACGGCACGTTGATTAGGTAATTACATTAAGTGTTTCCTTGTCTTTTCGTACCTCATTGTGGGTGTATGGTGATAGAGTGTGAGCATGTGGAGATATGATTAGGATCTGTGTGTGAGTGGTTAGATCCGTTCCGTGAACATGTATTGAAAGGGATGAATTCTTCTGCGTGTCTTCAAAAAGATCTCATGTCCTTATATGGATAGCTTCAAATAATGGTATTTATTTTCTTTTGTAGGAAAATCGTGCCGGTTCAGAGTTCGACGACAAATAGAGAAGTTATCAAGATGGTTGCGACCAAGCTGGGCATCAGCAATACGGGTGATTATGTTCTAGTCAAAATCAAGAATGGAGAAGGTGAGTGCCGGCCGTCTGAAAGGACGGTTGCGTGCAATACAGAAGCATTGACTAATCTCTTCTTTTTTATATTGCAGAGAAAATCTGTCCGGATGCGGCATGCGTCGAACTGGGTGGACAGCAAACTGCCTTGGCATTTAAAAGACTTGATGCAAAAATTGGGTGGCCAGCAAAGATTTAATCTGTGATTGAAGAATTTTATCAGTTTATTATATTATTACTACAACTACTATTGTCGTCGTCGTATCGTGCGTGGTGCGGTCGTGCGTTCTAAATGATGATAATTATTCTGATCCTCTTTATATTTTTTAGTACATTGTTATAATATATCTATACATTTAAGAATATACCCTTGTGAACCCATGTTCTAGTTCTGCAATAACTTGCTACATCTATTACCACACAACTACCAATGCTTCTAGATTCCTACCATATTACAAAGCTGCCATTCTTACATTAATATTGCTACTACTATTAATATTATATAACTGAACAAGTAATTATTATTGTTTACCCAATTTTTTTATTAATGGACGAAACTTGTAGAATAAAATTGAAAAAGTGTCAAGTTTTGAACTGATAAACAAACATGTGCGAACGTTTTGACATTGAAAAAAAAATAACAAAGCTGCTAGTCCTTAAGCCATAGCTTCCGTATAAAAGAGAAAGGCAGGAACTGCAGATATAGATAATAAAAATATAGCTAGACCTATTATAAGACAAGTTTGTTTCGTACATTTCTTGGGCTTTATCCGTTTTTGTGAGTAGTGCTGAAAAGAGTACAAAAAATAATAACTGCCATGAATTATTTGATTTTACAAACTTGCCGGGAGTAAATGTTGAAAGCAAAGCTTTACCACTGTAAAGGTAGACGCTAGAATTAAAGCTTTCATAGTTGCCTCTAAATCAAGCTCATAGTGGAGAAAATAGGATGCATTTGG
The DNA here is from genome assembly GCA_034694225.1 of Bourletiella hortensis. Taxonomy (NCBI): domain Eukaryota; kingdom Metazoa; phylum Arthropoda; class Collembola; order Symphypleona; family Bourletiellidae; genus Bourletiella; species Bourletiella hortensis. Next base: position 5,045 of record JAQFYD010000354.1, on the reverse strand, counting down.
TGGTAAATCAATAGGGTTAACAACGTTTGTATCAGATTCAGTCCAGTATGCTTCCCATTCCATGACGCCAATACGCTCCTGATTGGTCGCATCTAGTATCTTACACGATACCCCATCTCCACTTTTGACGATATGAAAAGATTTCTCCTTATCCGGCTTGGAAATATCCCATGCTACCTCTTCTTTAGAATCCACAAAGCCAAGACAGTGTGATCCCAATTTGAAACTAATCTACGCATTTTTCTGTCCTTTAAATTTGCTCAGTCTTGCCAAAATGCTATTCGGAATATTTTACCTTGTTACTATTGAACCTACTTGAGGTCACAAATGGCTCAGGACTCCGCTTATTTTCCATTACAGCAAATATTTTTAAAGTGTCTTCTATCGTCACGTAAAATACGGCAACGCAAGATGACAGAACGAAAAAACTTGGATGGGCTGCAACAAAAATCAGGTATCATGAAGCAACTGGACATGAATTTCCTTTGCTGTAATCCATGATAATGTGTTATCACCTACCAACATCAGGTATTCTTTTAACCACAAAATCTCTCCTTTTCGCCATGATAATGGCCAATGATTCTCCAATGTCAACTTCTACAATCCCACAAATTTGTAGTTATAGTTTAGTTTTGATAGCCAACAGCTTTGCGCTTATTTTCATAGGTCATGTACCCTTGGAAGGCATGTTAATTAACTCACCCGGTAAAGTCCCTGTTTGTTTCTTTTTAAAATAACTCAGGATGGGCATCCTGATACATAGGATCGTACATTAAGATTTTCTCTCATGTCATTATTAGACCACTTGTCGTCAGCCCCGTTCATCCAACACATAAGTTTGATGGTATAGGTTCATTGAGATTGAATTCAGGAGTATCATCCCCACTCGCGTGACTCCTTCTTGTCAGATACAATGAATTTCCTTGCTAGTGAACATGATTGCAATTAAAAGCTTGGTTAGAGCCGTACCTCGAGTTCTACTATTGAATAATCAAGATGGTAAATCAGCTCAGTGGTTAATAATTATCTCGCGAAGAGGTTCGCAATTTCGCAACGATGATTTAATTTCAAGGACGGTAGGAGTCTCTCGCCTAGCAAGCCGCCACCACAAGGGTGGTGCATTTTAATTCACATTTTGCATTGCTACCTTGATAACGATAGCCTTCTTCCATTCCCATTTCCGACTTTCCATAAGTACTTTCCTTTAAAAGTGAAAGCTTTCTCGGAAAACAAATCACAGAAATGCTCAGTAGCCCAGGAAACATGCATGTTTAGGTTGTCACAAAAACCCCCATTATTACAGCAACGACATGCAACGTTGGTGGGACTAACTTCTTCTAAGCTGACGAAAGTGCCATACATTCTGTCCTGGGATGGCAAAACCGGGACCTTCGGAGCAATGACCGCCAGCAGTAGCATAAAATTGCTCGCAAAACCCAATGTTTACACATACGCACACAAATGACACGTTCCAATTCAGATGTAGCTACAGTACAGCTCTTATGGCCCCACGTGTGGAGGCCCATAAGCAGAAAAAGAGGAGGTCGAACTTGACGTTGAAATTAGTTTTCTGAAGTCCGTACGCACACAATGGCAAGAGCGAGCGGAAGTTTCTAATGTATCTCCCGTCCCGTGCATTTTCACAATAGAAAAAGAAAAAAAATGTCCACTTCATTGCCAGAGTGAGTCCTCATGAAAGCCTTAAATTACTCCCATCGCTGTCATTCTTTGTGATGCTCCTCAAACAGACACACACGGAACTGTTGCTACTTTCACAAACACACTTCTATATATGCATTCAAGACCACACAGTATACTACTAGAGAGACATGGACGGTGGTAGAAAGGGTAGAAAAGTGCAGGAAAGTAAGCGAAGAAAAATAAAAGTAGTGGGCCAAACGACTCCCGTCATTCGTCCATTAGACATCCATTACGTTTACCACAAACATGCTCCATCCGAGTTCTAACCAACCTGTAACACATAGCTAGTATCCCAGAATAACACAGGACTAAGTGTTAGTGGAACCAAAAGACGTAGAAAGGATCTACACTTGCAGCAACAACAAAGAGTCTCTCTCCTTAGCTCGTAATTCTACTGCTAATTATTTATGCACACACAACATTCTATCCATAGTACACCCACAGACAAAACATCTACGCACCCACAGGTATTCACAGTTCTTTGAGAAGCTGAGTGCCTAAAGCTCTGACAGACACACCTGGAAATTATACTCATTCTGCTTATGCAGTGTATTACGAACGACAACAGAATATCATTTCCCTTTGTATTTTTCCCAAGGTTAAATTTAAATCTTTTCTGCTTCGTGATCACCAAGTGTCGCCACTCTTGTGAAGCATGGAGCGGAAACTAAGATCATCTTTTTCGTACGTCTACGTTAACTAACCTCTTGACACTGCTCTGTGTTAGTGCAAGGCCTCTGTTATTTATAGTTGTGACGAATTTATTTGCATCACCAATAAAAAAAAGTGTTACTCCCAGACAATGATGCTTCATAACAACTCGCTCTCCCATCCCCTTGGTTCATTCAGTTATGTTTCCGTTCTAGTCCGATAAGTTTAAATTTTTCCTGTTGAGGCATCAACGATCGAGTAATCTGTGACGACAGTGTCCACAAGTGTGAACAAAGGGAGTAAGTGCATATGATTAGCAGGAAGCAACAGTCGTTCGTGAGATGTGGACTGGAGTAAAAGGGAATAATGCTGAGCGACCCTCCTCATGGTGTAAGTTGCGTCCATTAATAATTAATTTAATAATTTTCACTTCAGTATCCGCGTGTGGGGAATTGAAGTACTGCATAGTGTAGCAGAGAGTGTCATTTATAGGAGCCTGGACAGTGATTATGGAGGAACTGTGGAAACGCTGACGTGAGGCGAGTAAAGAGGAAACGGCTCTGCTCCTATTTCTATTTGATGCAGCGCTGGAAAAGGTTACCACTACTAAATCAACATGATCTTCCATCAGATTCATAGCAGTGCAAGAAGACGAAGACATGTAGTTCAATTATTTATTGCCACATTTGCCCTGTCCTTGGTCACATTGTCTTATTACTATTTGGAAGCCCCGACCATAAGGTGAATAATTTTTAAAATTAAATAAAGGGAGATAAGCCTAAGCTAAATAATATTGTAAGTGAACTTGTGTCCCTATTTTTGAAAGGATAATGAAGCCTCGGCCGGCGATATTGCAAATTCAGGAATTTCCAAAGGAGGACGATGAACACTTCGAAAATAACGTTCTCCATTTTCTATCATCAGAGTTGTACGCTCAAATTGAACGGCTGTCTTCCTCAGATTGTAGCCAAGGCTTTACGTTACGCTGTGGACATTTTGATAGTAAGATAACTTGAGAAAATTTCTGCACTTCTCCTTACCCAACCGAATTAACTTTAATGATCGTGAATGGGATTTTTCAGTATGTGGCTTAGGCTGTCAATTACACCATCGAGCAGTTTGTCTCATGCTTTCCTACTCCATGGGAATCCCTCTCATCCATGATTCCAACAATGGCTGGCAGTATGATACCCCGTGGGAAAGAATATTTCAGCCTTTGGGCTCAAAGTGTACTCAAAACGAGCGTACAATCATTGTGGAATGGTTTCATGGGAAGAGACCCATTCTTGGTGGGTAATGATGATGACTACTTTGAAACTGAATTTCAAGTACTTGAAATGGCATATGATTGTTCGAACTGTCCAATCCTGTACAGTGTTCAACAATAACACAGTTAACGAGATAATCCAGTACCCTTTCGAGGAGGGCATTCCTGTGGATGCAGAGTTCTTCCGGTTACTTAAAGACAATCATCCCAATCCATTCCTTTGGTTTGTGGGTCAGTTTTTAAAGTACACAATGAGATTGAGTTATGAGTTGAGTCCAGAGATTGACACATGGCTGGAAAAAACACTGAAGCTTCCAGATGACCAACCGCTCGTAGGGTAAGATGCTAAAAATTATTAGAAATTAACGAATGACAGCAAGTTACTGTAGCAAGGTTGATCTGTTTGCAGGTTCCATGTGCGAAGGACCGATAAAATAACTGAAGCTAGAGATTCTTTCCATGAAATTGAAGAGTACGTTGGGCCGGCTGAGCTTTATGTGAAGAAAGTTGGCAAAGGTGGCATGCTTCCACATACAGTTTACATCGCTTCCGATGATCATACTGTACTGACTGAAGCTCAAAAAAGGTAAAAACCAATTTTATGTTGTATTTGAACGGCTAAAGTTTGTTGTGAGTTTTACTAAACTGAGTATAATTTTTCGTAGATACCCTCGAAAACATTGGAGATTCATAGGCCAGGAAACTAATGAGACTTTCAAGGATCAGTATTCACGAACACCATCTCGAGCTTTAATATCAGCCATTAAAGACATTCTAGTTTTATCCAAATGTGATTTTGTAGTCTGCGGTCTGAGTTCAAATGTAAGTTTGTACTAATTTACTTCCATCGCACTTAGCACAGTCGACATTTTTAAACTGATACATTTGGCACTCTTGTTTTGCAGTTATGCCGATTGGTTTATGAGCTTCTTAATGCCGACCACACGGATGCTTCAGAACGGATCAAGTCTTTAGATCAGTACTACCAGTATGTGATGGCGGGTCATGTGATACCGGAGCAACTCATTCCAGTTGATCCATCCAACGATGGCCTGCCTGGTAGTCATACTTGACAATCGTGGCTAGTTCGTTAGAATTGCACTTCACTGCGGCTGTCAGTATGCCGAATGTGTTAACTACCTCTCAGTACAAGTTCAGTAAAAGTCTTTGGGCGTAATAAACGGGCTTTTCAAACCATGGAAGCAAGTTGCAATGTACAAATGACGTGCATTAATCTTATCTTAAGCGATTAACCAATTGAGCAGCATGATTTTCATGGCGGTAACAACCTACCGGTAAGATTATTCCGACAGCCCTAATGATAATCCTAATTACCGTATTTCCTCTAGTAAGCGCCGGCCTCCATTAAACGCCGGCCTCCAATAAGCGCCGGGGTCACATTGAGTTCAAAATAATAAGCGCCGGG
>JAQFYD010000353.1:0-20604 GCA_034694225.1 Bourletiella hortensis | reverse complement strand
CAAGTTGTGTAAATCATTGGAACTGGGAAGTATTTCGGAATTAAAAATTTCAATGTAGGACTTGAACATTTCAAAAACATCTGGAGCGGTGACAATGTTTCCGTTCAGAGTCTTCAGGGGAAAGTTGTTAGGATTCACAAGTTGTTCAATGCAGAGTTGCATCTGTTTGGCAAAGGCTTTGTACTCCGGGGTGGCATTCACAACGGATCCTGTAAAACTTTTTTCCCTGGTGGCCAGGCCAGGATATGGGAACAAGAAGCAATCAATACTGTCAAAGCATTTCTTCATCTCTCTTCGTAATTTCAGGTGACAGTCATCATGATTCGGCTTCTCTTCCAGCTTCCTTTGAATAAATCTCCTTCCCCCTTCGTTGCCGAAAGGAAACTGTTCATGGTTCTCCCAGTCACGAACCAAAAAGACCAGATTTTGGAACGGCTTGGGACTATCTACACTGTCATCTCCATCCAATGCCAGAAGCCCAACCGACAGAAAGTTTTGTAAAGATTTGAGTATGTCTTCTTGAACATCATTGCTCGTGTTCAATACCATTATCGACGACGTAAGTAAACTCAAGCCACCAAGAATTGCCCATTCTCTCTCACCAGTTGTTTCATCAAACACTCCTTGAGTGTCCATGAGGAGAACATCAAACTCTTGACCGGTGCTATTTCTGCAGATAATTGGCTCCGACCATACCCAGATTCCTTTGGTCACAACTTCAAAGCCATTGGCCCATCTGAAGCCCTCCAGCGGTTCCGCTATGGTGTCGTTCCAACCCATCCAGTCTTCTTTACCTTGTCCTAAGGCTTTCAAGTAGCGAAGGACGAAGCTAAGGAAAAGGGATTTCCCTTTGTTTGCCTTCCCAGCCACAGCCAGAATTGCTACGGGTCGGCTTGGATGGCATTTTCCAATCAAAGAATGGAATTCATCTTCAAAGAATATAGTCTCGCGTATTGACTTCTTCTTTGTGACTTCTTCGAACTCCATTATTTGGACAGATCTCGCACTTGACGGTGATGAAATCACAGGTTCTTCCACTTCCATTATGCCTGAAAATTATCGTCACGAATCAATCAGTCTCACTCTTACCTTTACCTCAAGTCACATTTTCTAATTTACAAAGTAACTCACCAGAAGTTTCCAGCGTATCAAGACTATCGCTGGATGGCTGATCACCTTCAAGCCCGAATGTACAAAATGCCTGGACAAGCTCAGATGTTTTGGTGATACTCAAGCTGCTGGCTCCTAATTGGCCTGATTGATGATCTAAGGAAACTTCTGGGGCTTCTTCGCCCGATCCTTTGCCTGAACTAAAGGTTCCAATTCCAAAAATATTACCCAATTTATCATCCGATGGTTTGGTAGGTGCACCAAAGAAATTCGTCCCATTCGTTTCATCTCCCCATCCACAGCCACCTGATCCAGAAGGAAAAGCTATTCCATGACTAACTGGCGACGATGATGAGGCACACTTTTCATTTTGTCCAGCAGTCTAAGAACATAATTTTCAAGTCATAAAGTTCCAGTTATGGATCACAGAATCAGTAATTGTTTCGTACAAAAATTTGTGCCTCAAGTTTTAGTACCTGACCGCTCATTTCACGTAATTGTTGCCGAAAAGCTCGAATGAACCTCATGCGATGTCCAGTTATGGGAATGACCTCCTTCAGTGCGGCTAGGTCACTTTCATTCTCGAAACACATGGCCACCGTGTTATCATCCATTTCAGCATCTGTCATAATAATCCAGAATTATAAACCTACAGATATTGTTTACCTCCACACATGTATTTTCCATTATTACTACGTCAGTATTTTAACAATAACAAGAAAACTACATCGATCATTGATCAATTCAATCATGTTACAAAACCCAACAACTTTAAAAATAAATTTACCTTCAAAGTTTTTCACGTAAGATTCAGTCACTCCCAAGGAATTTAGAATGCCCTTAATCCGATCAAACATTTTGGACCGGCGGCAGTCACCACTATTAAGTTCAATTATCAACGATCAAAATTCACAGAAAAATATCGTCTCTCCAACTGACACAATTACAACTCCCAAGTTCAAACACAAGTTTCAGTTTGGGCTGACAAGTCAATTTCAACTCTGATTCTGATCCGGGTAGCAACAGTTTTCTGTGGTTCACTCCTTGAGGCCAGAAGACCGCGTATTGTAGTTTATTGCTACGGTCTCCTAGGAAATCGTATATATGCTCCCGGATTAAAACGTTCAAAGGCTTAAAATTAACGTTGAACACAAACAGTTGGCTATTACGGCGTCAGTTCAAATCTATAACTATAGGTCGTTTGAAAACGTCAGCGACACAGCTGTGCAAACATGCATTAGAAACATAGGAAATTATTTATGATATATTTTTTTTATTGCTGAACAGAATAGGAGACCTTCCGTCTAATGTGTCTGTGCTGCTCCTTTAACTGCAGAGCATGCCTGAGCGGGGAGCGGCATATTAGTCATTCGTTTGCTGCATATTTAGCAAATAGGTTATTCTGTTGTCTATTCTACAGCATAGTGTGTTCAATTTGTAGTAGACTCAGAAAATTGATTAAAGCCAAGGAATGTATTGATAAGAATATTCTACTAAAGTGCATTCAACCTTTGAATCGCAGCACTGTTTACAATTTACAAATGCATTGTGGTTCAAGGTCAGTCAGTCTAGCAGTAACATATTAGTATTGTTTTTGTCAATGCACGTTGTACCGGCAAATCTAAACTTGGACTACCGTGAATGATTCTTCTAAAAGTTAAAATTCTCAAAAAAATGGAGGTTCACTGTCTTGTAAAACACAATGGAAATCAGCTTGAGCTGCAGAATGACATTGTTGCCAACCTTATGGACAAGTTATCTCAATTTGATTACGTTGCCGTGGTCTGCATTTTGGGTGAACCTTCTTCCGCCAAGACTAGCATTATGAATGCAATTATCAAACATTTTCGAGTGAATTGTGGGCTGACTGGAAGTGGTAACTGTGACGGTTTTCCGCAGCCGAGAAAGGCTCAAAACGACGGGCAGAGATTTGATGGGATTTTGTTATCCACTCCTCCGTTTACATTTTGTGATAATCTTGGTGGATGTGTGGCTGTCATGTTACTTGACCTGTGGAACAATGACACAATGTCGGAGGATGTTTATGGAAAACTTTTGGATTTTTGCTTTCAAGTTTCATCTGTGAAAGTATTCTCACTTTGCAGTCCTTTGCGGCAGGTAAAATGGGACCCTCACTCATTTATGGCAGTTAAAGTTTAAGATTTTTAATATATTGCTGTTCGTATACATTCAGGTGCCTTGGTGGAATGGCGGCTTTGAAGCTAGCAGTTGTTCACCGGAACTGAAGCAAGCTTATTCGCATTTAAAAAGAGCATCAACACTCAAGCAAGATGAACATAATAAAAATAACACAAGAAGCAGCTCGGCTGTTATTGCCGTCCAAATGTGCTCGAAAGATGAGGCTGAATATTTCCCAGTGCTGATTCATGGAGATGAAGCCGAGAATGCTGTTTATCAGTACGAAGATTGTTTCAACTTTATACTTCAACAAATTGTCGGTGCATGCAACCATGGCCGTTGTTGTAAACCATCTGAATTTAAGGACCACTTGACGAGGTGTGTCACCAACGTCAACAGTGCTGCACGAGGACCCTCATGTGCAGCCGTTTCGCAGCCGCATCTTAATGCACAGAGTGTCGCTGTGAATACAGAAAGTGCAGCCAGGAACCAACATATTCTGCAGAGCTACAAAACACGATTGCTACAAGTCTACTCCCAGTCTACTCAGCTATTTCTCAGCAACCAAGAACTTACGGATTACAGCATTGCGCTGTTGGATGAACTTGGAATTGGCCCAGAAGAAGTCTTTAAGTCATGTGAATCTCACTTCAATCAACTTACGCGGTTCCACAATGGTGTTGAGTCCTCACTAAAAATTATCAGTACTGAAGTTGAGAAACACTTGGGGGAAACCTTAAGTATTTGTGAACAAGTACTTGCATCTAGTTTCAAGAAGTACTTGGAAGGCTACGAAATCCTTCGAGACTTGCAGCATAACCAGGGAAACGTTAACGTTACTGCAACCGTGGAAAACATCGCTGTTCAAGTATTCACAACTCTAAAAATGTCAGCGTGTCCTTTAGAAGATGAACTACGCATTCTATCTTTAAAGTTAAAGCACAGAATCAGACAGAAATTATCGCAGAATCTGGAGGCACTCCAGATACAATTAGAACTAATCATCCAAACGTACGGGGTATACAAGTCCAAACTTAATGAAATAATTCAGGGTTCAATGTGCCTTTCAGGCGAAGAGTTCGAGAAGGCAGCGGAGCTCGCATGGAACGCCATGGAGTCCAGAGAAGACGGAATCGAAATTCGACCGTTATTAATTCGTGTGAGGGATGCAGCTGTGCAGGAGCACGAGGACAAGTTACGTGAGCAGAATGAACAACTTTTTAACTCGGAAATGTGCTTGGCCAAAAAAGCCACCACCGTCGCCGCCGATTTTGTGTTGAGGCTGCTTACAGAATATATCCAGAAATTTGGAGTCATTACTGACAGTGAGGTGAAGAGAGCCTTCCAGGCAGCGTCAGAACATGCAAAAAAGGCATTTCTTTCTGCTCCTGGATTTAATAAAAGCCCTCCATGGCACGCGGCAGTTCAGTCCTTACCGAAAGTCTTCGAAAACTTTTATAGCGAAGTTCGTCAGATAAACCTTAATGCCACCAGGCGCTGGGATAGGGCGCTCGAGTCAGCGCTTCGAAAAAGTGCGGAATTCTATAGTCAACAGATGGATCACAAGCTCCCAGAGTACAAAATCAGCCCAAAAGAACTAGAAAAGCTGCACGAGGCGTCAGCTGAAAGAACAGTCTCTGAGTTTACTGTCGCTGCGGAAGTCAACGAGCCCACGAAAAAGCACTGGAAGAAACTTCTAACGAAGAACCAGTTGCAGGAATGGAAAGAAGGCTACGTTTGCGTAAACGATGAAAAGGAACATGTCCATGAGGCCCAGAAATCCCTCTTTTCCGAAGTGGTCAAGAAGGCTGACTTTTCCGACAAGGTCAAGAAGACTGCCCTTTCCCAAGACAGGCCAAAAATGACCGGACGAAATACACCTCCTCCACAGTTACAGTCCTTGAACAGCCCTGCTTCCAATGTTGGCGTGTACTTCGGACCAGAAATAGTTATTTTTACGGCATCATATGCGGATGGCGATGAAGTCCAAGTGCCAATCTCTCCTTTTGCGGTGTGCTCGAATAGTATACTTTTGTGGGGAGAAGAGGCTCTTCAGGTCGCACGAAATACTGAACAGCAGCTGTTCGACATTTTTGCTATACTAACCAAGCCTACAGTACTTGTCGAGCAACCAGGTACCACGGAATTTAGTGGTGAAAGCGTCTGCTTAACTTCTGAAGCCCTTGCTGTGCTCTTTTTCAAACACGCGGTAACCCAAATCATTGTGCAAACTGGCTGTGGGATTGGATCTTGCGCCGTAGCGCTACCTGGGCTGTTGTCTAGTGCGGCAAAGACAGCTGTAAAGGAAGCTATAAGACTAGCGGGATTTTCCAAGGTTACCCTCGTACCTTTCACAACTGCAATGGCAATGCCCTTAGCTCTATCTCTGAAAACGGAACACTGGGAGAAAAATTCGAGGAAAGTTGTTGCACTTTATCATGCGGGGAAATTATTGGAGGCTGCGTTGCTTCATGTCTCTCCAGAAAATATTGAAGTGAAGAAGTTGGTTGGATATGTGAACATGTCCGCACTGAATGAAAGTAGCCTTACCTCCCTCACACGGAAACAAGTGGAAAAAGTAGCTACTCGAGATCTGTTCGCCACTTTGACACTGGTTGGAGATGTATCCATGTCGGATGTGGAGGACGGTTTGAACAAAGCCACTAGTGAGATGGATAGTTTGAAATATTTTGGTATCCGATATGGTCACAAACAAAATGGATCCAAAAAGTCGATGAACGCCACCGAAATTTCCTCAACCATGGCGAAGCTGGACGCGTGCTCATCGAGCACAGCCAACCGGGATGACCGGGAAGTACCTTTTCCTGCATTCAGCTATTACGAGGTCTACGATATTGAATTGCCGACGAAAGGCTTCACGAAACCGAAAAAATGTATTCACCAGTATTTTCATAGAACTGGAACCAGTCATTTCCATATTCATGAAGGTGCGGAAAAAAGACATTGGAAGTACGTATTTGAACTGAATGCCCACTCACCAAGTGGTACAGCTTGCAATTTAGTGTTCCTTGAAGACGGTTCCTTCCGTATAAGCCCACCTGCCCACAATGCGGGCATACCCGTGCATTCAAGTTCCTGCAAATTGCTTACATTTTGGGATCAGGAAATTGTTAAGCAGAATGTTGAGCGGGTGATCAAACTAATGGGAATGAAGGACACAAAAACAAGTGCAACCGTAGAGATGAACAAGGAGGAAGCCACCGAGGTCCAGAAGGCAGAGAACGTCAAGTTCTCATTGAGCCAACTTGTTTGTCAAGTGGAAGATGTTCTGAAAATCTCTGGACACCGGCAGGGCCCCGTATATGATTTCATCAATGATAGCCTACAAGAATGCCGTCAGCTTCTTCAGAATCCCAACTCAACTGAGCAGAACTTGAAAGTAACGATGAGAAAGCTTGAAATTCGCAGTAGTGATCTTCTTCAGAAATAAAAAATGTGGAAAGCAAGGTAGGTGTGGCTGGCAGCTGCAAGTTTTTATGACACTAATTGAAATCAATGGTTGTATCAGAATTGTAATCAGTTTTTTCGAGTGGAGCCTACTAAACGTAAATGTAATGGTAACTCTTTAAAAGTTCTGAGCCGTTTTATTTATTTTTTCTCCAACAGTCCAGAGTGTGTAATCATTAACTTATTGATCGAGTAGACTTGCCACTGGAGCGGGTAGAGGTCATTGGCACACTTCAGGATCCAAACAGGCTCGCTATAACTTTAATGTTACTCTAAAATTTGGGCTCCCTGCACAATGGATTTACGCTTGGTAGTGTGCAATATCGATCTGGAAATAAATAAAAAAAAGCAAGAACAACCTGCGTAAATTCTAACATTTCACTCGTACTTCAACTAACCCTCCGTCCCTCATTATCCTACTTTGTCATTCTTCCTTTGTAAGCGTCAAGTCGTGCAAGATTTTCATTACCATTGATGATAAAAACAACCTTAACCGCTATCATATCCACCACTTTACATCTTACCCTCATCCCGTCACTTCTGCGCTGGTGTCTGTGGCCACCATTGTTGCAGTTCAAGGTATAGCTCACATTTCGGCAACAAGAGTTTCCAGCTGACTATCAACTGCATTTAACTGAAGGGTAAAATTTGACTGATGTTGTGCGCTGAGAAACGTGTCAATCAAACTGTAAGAATAATTGCTTATGCAGGAAAATCTTCTACACATTCGTCCGTAGGAAGTGGGAAATTACAAGGCTTAATATCGATGGCTCTACTGCCATGTCGATTTTGACCGGACTCACAGATCCCACAGAGGGCGCTATTGATTTTGAGTAAATTACTCAAGATTTTATTGGTCTGAAAAAGAAGAGAGGTTTCTCCGGAAATTCCATTGCCTTGAACGGCAAGGATGTTCGCAAAGGTGTGCAATTTTGTTACCTAACCTGCAGAATCCATAATCATAAGTATAGGGTGCTGCACTTTAGCACTTACACCGGCCATTCAGTTATTAGTTGCAGTAAACTGGATGGATCAGACATACAACGGATTTTTGGCGTAGTCTTAGTCTACCATGAACGTATCACGGTTGCTGACGTTTCCAGGAAACCAGTGGCAATGTCATAATTAGGGAGCAGATTGCGAAGTTTGTTCTTACTTGGTTCTGTAAGTTGCTCAAAACCTGACTTTGAGTCACCTTTCAGAATGACAGAATAATTATCCTGGACTCATTAAAATAACAACCCAATTTCCAGCTGACTTTTCCTCAACTATTTGACATTCTCGCAAGTAAAAGGAAGGCAATATGCAAAGTGCCCAAATAAAAATTACGACATAGTTTTACGACATTTATTTTTAACAGGTGCTTATATAGACAGCATTACTAAATTTATGGCTTTGATGTACTATTCACAACAAGGCCAATTTGGAGTTCGCTGTTCAGGAAAAATGTTTCTCCAAACCAAGCGAAAGACACCTTAGTGTTTCAGGTGACATTGCAGCCCAATTTTTCAGGTTTTTCAGTGGATTTGGATGACCTACTTATTGCTGTTCGATTATTAATTTGTGGCTATTGCTAACTACTACGTAGTTCGTAAATGTAGCTAGTTTATGATGATAAAACTTTACGGCTCCAGGAAATATTGAACTGATATTCCCCAAAGGTTATGACATCGTTTATTCAAAATTGAATCCAATTATGCTGCGTTTCAGCAGCATCACCAACCACCAGCTGGTTGTGAATTGTAACGGCTAAAATGTGAAAATTTAAGTGAGTTTTTACAAAACGTACCTCTTCTATCCAATTCTGTTACGTCACAGCCAGTAAGTTCGCTGCTTCAAAATCACCCGATCCACCTCTCAGTCTCGTCATTCATTTCCAAGTTCCAGCCCGTAAAAAACTGTGTGGTTAACAGCATTTCCTGAGCGATCAAGAGCAGGACCAATCGAATCATTATAATGATTCGATCGGTATATATATTGAAGACGACAACATGGTGGAGTCAATCACTCGGCTATTATTTCTTCTGACAAGTAAGACTCCTATTACTACGAAATTTTAAGCAGATGATACAAGAATACAGATTTAGTACGCATTACAAAGTTAGCGTAAAATACCCTCATTTTCATTCTCATTTTTTCTCCCTGTAGCTCTCCAAGGTACGTGCCTGAAAAGCAGAGTGGCAGCAAGCAATTCCCATGGTGATACCATTCCCCAAACTGGTGATCAACCATTTTGGTCTCGGGACTCACGCATAATAGGAGGTACTGAAGCTGCCCCCAACGCCCACCCTTACCTTGCTGCAGTCCAAATATATGACAAAATGGACAAGGCTTGGTACAACGAATGCGCGGGGACGATCATCAAATCCGACACCATAGTTACTGCCGGCTTTTGTGCCTATGTGGTTCTAAATCTGAAGCTGGGTCAGCAACAGGAGTGGCGGGTTGTCGCTATAGAACAAGATTTGCTGGAGTACGATGGGACCGAGCAGTACAGGTCCATTGCTTCCGTCATGCACTACCCGCAGTTCAATTTGTACAAATATAAATAATTGCACCTTTAATTTTGTGTCTACAAGTAATTGAACAGGGTTTGCCAAATAATTCAAATCTCTCTCTCTCTCTAGATCCACACTGAACTTTGACTTTGGAGTAATTCGCCTTTCCCAGCCACTAACTCTAAACACCGTTGTGAGTGCGATTTCCCTGTCCCAAAAAGAGCCAGCAGATGGAAGCGACTGCGTCGTCATGGGTTGGGGAAGCATTCAAGCGGACGTGGTAATCCGGCCAACCCGTCCTCATTATGTGACTGTTTCGATAGTACCAAGGGGGCAATGCTCCAAGTCCGTTCATGTGATAAAGGAACGGGTTTGTGCCGAGGCAGCTGGGAGAGGCTTTTGCTCGGCAAGTTACTCCGCTATTTCATAGTCTTTGCATTATTTCCTGAAGCAGTTAGACTTTTAGCACTCAAGAAACTACGAATAAGCGCTCTTCAGTCCCTTCGACGTATGTAACAGTCGGTGATTGAGTGGTTGGGACTTGACTGTTTTGTTTTCTACAGGGTGACCGAGGTGGTCCATTAATGTGCAATGGTGTCCTAGCCGGAATCGTTTCTAAAGACAATTCCCCCTGCCCCGTTTCCAAGCCTGGTATTTACGCCAATATAGCGGCTGCTTACGAATGGTTCAGCTCATAATGATTTGGTGGTGTTAGAAGTGAATGACAATGACTTTGCTGATGTTCACTGAAATAATCTATTTCCAAAACAGTGACTAAAACAATGTTGCAATAAAATTTAGAAAGTTGTACGAGAAAGGCGCATATTGGAGTTCGTGAATAATTATAGCTTCCGGCACACAAGAATTTTGCGTTGCTCTGAGCTGTTTTTTCCCCAAGCACATAAATGTTCAGCTCCAAAAATGACAAAGAGATTTGTAAGACTCGTATGGCTCTGCGCCTTTGTGGCAAGGGAGTTGCCAGCTTTTCATGGACTTTATTGGATTCGGTATGTTAAAGCATCGGATGACGTGGCTGCTGCCAGGGACAATAATCCGGCGGGGAGAATTTTTAATGGGATGAACGCAACCGCTTACGAGTCCCCTTCCTTCGTCTCCCTCCGGAGTGTTCAATCCCGCGCCCGACTTTGTGGGGGCAGCCTTATCAACCAGGAATGGATCGTCACAGCGGCTCATTGTCTCGTTACAAGTAGCGGGAATGTGCAAGACATCCACAATATCTTCGTAGTGGCTGCTGAGAGAGAAAAAAGTGATGAAATTGACAAGGAGAAACAGAATGTGAACACCACACAGTTCATAGTGCATCATAATTACAGGTACCATCCTGAAAATACCTTGATTGAAATCACATCACCGCCTAAATTAGTACGCAACATGCTTCTGCTAAGTGTGAGGCAGGATCTGTTTATGTTTTGATTTCATTTCCAGGCATGGAGAGAGTATTTGACGTGGCTTTGACATTGCACTGATTAAAGTCTCCCCACCCATTCGCTTCAGTCATAGGGCCCTCCCAGCCAACCTGCCACCATGCAGGGACTATGAACCCAGGACGCGAAATATTGTATAGTCATATTTTGTAACCCCTCATACGGACAACGTCGTTTACGTGTAAATTGTTTGGTAATAATCGCTACTGAATCATATTTGGAGGAAAGGGATGGGCCGTGGGCTGGGGAAGTTACAACCAGTCTGGTGCAGGACAGCCTCCAACACCAAGCCATCTCCAGAAGAAGGAGTTTGACATGATAAGAAATGAGGAATGCATGGATGAGCATGGGACGAAGGCAGCTGGCCGTATTTTTTGTGTCAATTCCACGGGGTGGTGTTTGTCATGGGGACTCAGGAGGTCCGTTTTATGTGCGGACGAATAATGTGACTTGGACTCAAGTAGGTGTCACTTATGGCACTACAAAAGGTGACTGCGTGAGTGGTTACAGTCTTTTCATCAAACTGAGCCATTATGCGGGTTGGATCCATCGACGAATTTCCGGTTGTGGTAATTACCCGACGAGCAAGTATGATCGTCCTTAAAAAATAAAGAGGTTTTTCAGGCTGATGTCAACAAATAATGTCATTGCATTGACAAGGAACAGTGGCTCTGTGGGCTGACCCATTTCCTTCGTTTAAGTAATGTTTTGGCCCCTTTCGCATGCTTGTGTTTGTCCTTGTGGAACTGGAAATAAATTAACATAAGTAAGACAAGGTTACGTGAGTGGGTCACCACCATCGTTAATGTTATTAACTCCCATAACCAAAACAGCTTGTCAGCCGTTTCTTTGTTTTACCGGAAGAGACTTCGACACGGTTAGAGGAACGGCTGAGGAAGAAACTATCCGTACGTATGGATGATTATAGACTCGTTTCTGGAACTCCTAATACGCTTTACCTTAAAGCAAAATTTAGTGACCGGCCTTACATGACCTTGTATCCTGAACAGCTTGGAGTAAACGATACAGTGTTGAATCCATTCTTGTAAGCTACGTTACTGCTATTGGATTTATGCTACAAATTGAATTGAATTTTTAATACAATTTAGATGCATAGCCACAGGTTGAACATCTGAATGGCTTCTCGTTCATATGGGAAAAGACGTGACTGTTTAATCCACATCTGGTGTAGAAGCTCATGGGGCGCAAACTGCACTGAAACTCTGGTACTCTTTCAGCTCCATCAGCTTTTGAGCACTACCTCAGGTAGTTGTTGCATGTTGCACTGTAGTCACATCGAGGATAGTCACATAGGAAAGGTTTTTCCCTCCGGTGGATGCGTTCATGTGTTTTCAACCCTGATGAACAGAAAGCTCGATGATCGCAGCTTTGAAAAGGGCACTTCAAGGTCTTCTAATTCGTGTGGCTCTTCCCGTTAGCTCGCATGGAGCCTTCAGTGAAAAATAATTTGGGACAGAGCAGGCACTTGAAGGACCTGGTCCGGTTTGGGTACTGAGTCTGTTGATGCGTTGAAAAATACCTTCGGTACTTGGCTATATAATTACCGCCAGGATACTCTGCCGGTTTCCGTTGGTCCCAGAAAAGGAAATTCCTTCCGATGATTCATAGTGATGGCAATTTAGATGCGCAGCAAGGCCTTCCTTGGTCGTGGAGCGGTATTCACAACCTTTGAATAGGCACTGGAAGGGCCTTTCTTCAAAGCGTATTTTCAAAATGGGTCTGAGTCGGCTTTTGTGAACAGCTTGGTACAGGCATTGGTCACATTTATACCAAATTTTTTTCCAGTGGACATTCTGCTTGTATGCGTAAACGGAACTTAGGCAATTACCAGTAAAGTCACAGCCAGGGATACCACAGGGGATTGGTTCCTCTTCTCCGGTGCGGTTCCTCATATGACTCTCTTGTAAGTTGGATGAACAATGCAAGGAAATCAACTTCAATCGATGGTACTCCTGAACCCCCACTGAAGGGTTTGAATTACCATTTTGCCCAGTGGTCGATTTTCAGCTTTCATACACATAGGAATCCCAAGGTGGAGCAATGGATGATGATCAAGTGCTATCAACTGTAGATTACATACATACTGTAAAGGTCAAGCTGAATGACACTTTTTAAACATTGATGGAGTCTTATCTGTACCACCTTGATGTGTACGTTTTATCGTGCCACAGATGATGATAATCATGTGCACCTGGCACGTGGAATAATGTCGTCGATCCTTGCAGATACTTTTATTTTGGAATATGTGAACTAACTTTGCAAGGTCGCTTGCATGAAGTTAAGAGGTAGGTGTTGTTAGACCCTATCAGCCGTCAGGAAGGAGATAACTGTAGTGTTGTTTTGTTTAGGTAGTATGAACTGATGAGCTATGAATGGTCATGACTGTGCTGTATACTTGATGTAAACAAAAAATTCCATAGTGTCTTACTGCGATATACTGGTGAAATAGAAGAGAATCTTATTCGGGTACGAGAATCAATTCAAAATCTTTGAATATGAAATCCAGCAAATCAATTTGTAAATACTAATTTTTTTGGTGAACTTGAGAAAGTGGGCCGGCAATTCATTCACACCCAGTAGAAAAAAAGTATGGTTTAAATTTCATCGTTCACACCCAGGTTTTAGGTGTGGCGTTGAGCAATGTCCATCTGGGAGAAAAAAATCAATGCATTAAAAGTTGAGAAAAACGGACCCACTTTTCAGATAAAACTTCAATAATTTTCGCACTCACCCTCCGTTTTTTGATTTCCTCTTCACTCATTCTTTCTTTGTAAGCATCAGTCTGTACATCATTTTCATTGCCATCCATGAGGCAAACAGCCTTGACGGTATAGTCCTACTACTAAAGCCTACAGTACCTGTTGAACTACCTTGTACACTGGAATTAAATGGCGAAAACGTCTGCCTAACTGCTGAAGCCCTCGCTGTGCTCTTTTTCAAACACGCCGTTTCGCACATTACTGTCCAGAGTGGTCATCAAATTCAATCTTGTGCGGTGAGCCTTCCTGGATTATTACCAAGGGTTGGCAAAGACAACTGTAAAGGAAGCCATGAGACTAGCAGGATTTTCCAAGGTCACCCTCGTACCTTTTACAACTGCACTGCACTGGCCTTGCCAGTAGCTCTGTCCCTGCAGAAAGAATCCCTGGAAAGTATCAAAAATCCAAAGAAGATTGTGGCAATATGTCATGGAGGTAAATTCTTGGAGACTGCAAGGTTCCATGCGTCTCCAGAAAAACTTGAAGTGAAGAAGTTTTTTGGATCGCTGAACATCCTGGAAGTAAGTGCAAGCCACCTTCAATCCCACGCACGGAAAATAGTAGAGAAACTGTCTGCTGGAGACCTTTTCGCCACGCTGACACTGGAATTCTGGACCGAGTCAGGGCCCAGTGTATGATTTCATCAATAATAGCCTACAGGAATGCCGTCGGCTTCTTCAGAATCCCAACTCTACTGAGCAAAACTTGAAAGTGGCGATGCGAAAACTTGAAATTCGCAGTAAGTGATCTTCTTAAGAAATAAAAAATGTGTCATGCAGGGCAGGCGTGGCTTTTGATAGCGAAATTTTGTGATACTAAGTGTATTCTATGGTTGCATCAGAACCCTAATTGTTTGCAAGTTGAGCCTGATAAACATAAATGCGATGGTGATTCTATGAAGGTATTGAACTGTTTCATTTATTCACTTACTTTCATCCAAAATTTTATTACCCGTCGCTTAGCGCCGGCGTCCGTGGGTACCGTTGTAGCAGTTTAAAGTAGAGCTCACATTTCGGCAATAAGAATTTCCTCCGACGGTCAATTAATGCCATAATCATTGCTCCTCTTTCAGCTAGCAACCTGAACCGTTGTGGTGGACTGTTTCAGAGTCAGAACGCCAACTTTCGCTTTCCTCCTGATGCCGTCAGCTCCAACATACCCGTGCCTATGGAAACTATGGATCAACAGACTCGTTTTTGGAACTGGTATACACTTCACCTAAAAATAATTTACTGACCAGCGTTCCTCGACCTGGTATCATGAGCAACGTGGACCAAGCGATACAGTGTGGAATCCATTTCTGTAAGCTATGTTATTGTCATTATTGGATGCTACAATCTTACAATCATGGAACTAATTTTTGCATTCTTTTTGGAGCGTTTCATCCCATCCGTGAATTTCTGCTGTGCCTCAGACAAGAATTTGACTGCTTTAGCTTGAACCAGATGTTGGTTCAACAGTTGAGCTCGCATGGAATTTTTTGATGGTAACTTTCCCCGGCGGTCAGTCTTTCATTTCATCTCATTCACATGGGAATCCAGAGCTTAAACGAACGGTAGTGATCAAGTTTTATCAGCTGTAGATTACATTGTTACACCTAAGGGTCAAGTTCAGTGGCAGCCCCGTAATCAGAACAGAGTCTCAATGATGAAGTGCTAGCAGCTGTAGATGGCATTGAAGGTCAAGTTCAGTGGCACTGTTTAAACTTCGGAGAAGTCTAATCTGTGTTAGCCGCCTTGATGTACGGTTTATCGTGTCATGGATGATTATTATTATTACATGTAACCTGCACCTGCGATGACGTCATCCATCCTTGCATCTAACTTTATTTTGGTATTTGTAATTCAGCTTGCAAGGTCGCTTATGTGAGGTTAAGAGGCTTGGTGTTATCAGGGTTTATCAGTCATCAGGACGGAGATAAAACTGTTGTGTTTGGCTAGGATACGCTGATGAAAAGTCATGAGTCATGACATGACTGTATACCTTATGCTTCGTGTACACAGAAAAATAAACAAATCCAGTGACGTATTGGCATAAACTAATGAAAGAGCAGAAAATCTTATTCGTGAACAAATATTTTTTCAATCATTTTTCAATCTGAAATACAAAACGTTCACTGATAGTTTGATGAAATTAAGACAGCAAGCCAGCAGTTAATTAACAGCCAGCTTCGAGAAAAGTATGGTTACAGGTTTCATCATTTACACCCAGATTCACGTCCGGCGCTGCGAAAATTCCACCTGCGAAAGAAAATTAAATATATTCGAACATGAAGGAAATGAATGCAGTTTTTGAATGAAATAATGACATATTCACAACTCACCCTCCGTTCCTCAATTTCATCCCTGCTCATTCTTCCTTTATACGCATCAATCTGTATATCATTTTCATTGCCATCCATAAGACATACAGCCTTGACGGTCAAAATTCCCTCATCATCAATCTCCGTCGTACATTCCATCTTAGCCTCTTCCTTTAGCACGGACGGTAAATGCAGGACAAATTTACCCAGATAGTGATTCTCCTTCGCATTTGTAGCTTCTCCTTCATAGATATGGAAAGTACACGCAGTTTGATAGTCATTCTTGGGTACCCAAATTTGTTTCTCAGAAACTGGAATCTTAGATCCCTTGGGAATTTGCACAACAGAAGTTCCATGCATATCCTCAATACCGATTGAGCTTGGAGTACAGTCCTGAACAAGAATCTTGTCCCTTACGCCTTTTCCTTGGATCATGCCACCTTTGATAGCAGCTTGAATAGCCGCTCCATGCGCAACGGCTTGGTCAGGGTTCACTGTATGCTTCAGTTGCATCCCGTTAAAATAGTCCTCGAGCATTTCACGAACTTTAGGAATTTTTGTAGAGCCACCGACTAGGACAACGTCATCAATGTCATTCTTGCTCATTTTCGCATCTTTCAGTCCTGTCTTGACAATTTCCATGCATTTCTCAAGCTCTTTGTCAATGAGAATTTCAAACTCACTCCGCGTCATTGTCTCGTCCAGATTCCAACCAACTTCTTCCAGGCGGATGTGAACCATCGGAACGAATGACAGGTCACGTTTCTTCCGCTCACATTCCAGCTTCAATCGACGGAGGAGATTGTTGACCTTCCTTTTACGATCCGGGCTAGAAGAATTTTTACCTTGAAGCAAGTCTCTTCCAGTACTGGCCTTGACGATCTCAATCACGTACTTCACCATTGCTTTGTCGAAATCTTCACCACCCAAATGCGTGTCTCCGTTGATTGTCTTGACGTCAATGTTTCGGCCCGAGATTGTGAGGACTGCTAAGTCAAAGGTCCCACCGCCAAGATCGAACACGAGCACATTCTTGTTTAAATCTCCAGCCCGATCCAATCGGTATGCAATTGCAGCTGCCACAGGTTCAGTCAAAATCTTAGCGGAGACTCCAGCCATTGCCGCAGCATCCTTTGTGGCTTGACGCTGACCTTCGTTGAAATATGCCGGGACTGTAACCACGGCACTTGTTACTTCCTGGCCCAAATGCTTCTCAGCCAACGACTTTAAATGTGCAAGAACTTCAGCAGAGACTTCTTCCGGACGAAGTGTTCCAGCTCGACATTTAATTCTGGGCTGACCACCCACTTGAACAACGTTAAAGTTCCATTGCTTTATGTCATCTTGAACAACTTTGTCATTCCAACTGCGACCAACGAGACGTTTGGCATCAAAAATAAAATCTTCTGGAGACCTAAATGCCCCATCTTGCGCCGCTTCTCCAACAGCTCTAATTTTTCCCAGGTCATAGTAAACGCAACTTGGGATTGTGAATTTTTCATTCTCTTGAAGGATTTCCACTTTGCCGTTTACATAAACGCCAACGCATGAATATGTAGTTCCCAGGTCAATTCCAATGGCATGGGATTCCTTTGGGATGAATGAGCGATTCTCTTCTTCGAATCTTGAGTATGGACCTTTGAGAGACTGTCGCAGTTGTTCAGCCTGTTGTGACGTCAAACTGGCTTCTTCTTTAAACTTCCTCACTGTCTCTTCCAGTACTTTGTCGTTAATTTCTTTAAACTCTTTTACAGGATACCAGGACTTGGTTTCTCGTGCAGTTTTCATTTGGTCTGAGTAAAAGTTTCGAGCGTCTGCCAGGGAGCTTTGCACTGCAACCTCGTCTTCCCTACGCTTCATTGCAGCTATCGTAATGAACTGACCGACCAGGTCGTCAATATGGGAATCCAGTCGAGCAAAGTGATCGCTCAAGGTAGCTTCGTCTATGACAAAATTTTCCACACGGTTTTCAAATTTAGATTTCACGTGAATTCTCAGCTGGGATGCCTTCGCCTTTAAAGCGGTTTCATCACTGATGCCTTGTGATAGCTGTTTCATCCCATCCGTGAATTCCTGCTGTGCCTCAGACAAGTATTTGACGGCTTTAGCTTTCACATTTTCTGATTTTAGTGCATTTCGATCCTTGAAATCGGAATACTCTTGAGCAATTCTGTCACGAAGTTTTTCCTCGCATTCCAGTTCACGGTTCGCCACATTCTTGAATTTTTCAGAGTTGACTTTAAAATATTCAGCCAACGTTTCCAAGGCTGCAGATTCAGACTGGAGATGAAAACTGTCCAAATCCTCAGTCGGTGCAGGCAAATCTGTCACTGCCGATTCTTGCTGTGGCTCCATCCTTCAAATTCAAAACAATTACCATTTAATTTAGTAAACATTTATTCTACATTTAGCTTTCCTTCAGAATCTCACAATTATGTTCCATGTGCAATTAATAAAAACTTACTCGCTGACAGACAACAACAAAGTCTTCATGGATGTTTTGTACTGCCGGACTCCATTTACAATGGCCAGTTCAAAACACATTTGTTCAGCTTCACGTTTCTTCCCAACTTCCTCCAGCACTTTTTTGAATACGGCGTCCAGCTGGGTTGTCAGTTCACCTTCAGCTTTGTTCATTGTGCTATTACTCAAGTTCTGAGGAAATTTTCTAATGGCCTTCAGGGCTTCAGCACGGGCCGTAGCTTCCGCAGTTGTTAGTTCTTCAACTTCAATGAACTTTGACGGGTCCAGTGCGTTCCTGTATTCTCTCTCCGCATCAGCCACTGTAGCTTGGAGGGATTGCTCGGCCCTTTCCTTGTTAAGCTTGACCACCTGCAGCCAGTTGTCAGTATATTTAATGCGCTTAGCCAGCATCGGTAGAATTTCAGGTTCCAGTGATGGGTCACATTGCAGATCTTGAAACTTGCGGCGAGCATTAGAAGCAACTTTATTATGTATTTCATGAAAGACGTCTTCGTAAAAAACATGTTTCCCAACTTTGGACACCAATTCAGCTTCGTAGTCGGCCGAAATTTCCCGAACTTTGGCCTCAACATGCTCTCGGGCCTCGGCCAATTTGTTTTGACTTGTTGACCCATAGTGAGAGATTATCTCAGCTTGAGATCTTGCACCTGCGAATGATTGAGTAAACCAGTAAGACAGATGTATCGTGAAGCAAAATTTTTTTGTTCAGGTAGCAACTCACCAAAATCTTTGAAGACGTCAAGGCTGTTACTGGAACGCTGATCCCCTTCGTACGCACAAAATGGCTTGAAATTATTGCTCCCAGGTATGACACTTGCTCCCAACTGACCTGGCTGATAATCCAATGAAACTGCTGGAGTATCCATGCCCGACCCTGAAGCTGAAGTGGGTGCCTCAAATAAATTATGATCCAAATTGTGGTCCCGCGATTTATAATAAGCCTTTCCAAAAGCGCTCTTTCCATTCTTTTCATCTACCCACCCGCAGCCGCTTGATCCAGCCGAAAATGTTATCCCTTGACTGACTGACGATGATGATTCACACTTCTCAAGTCGCCCAACAATCTGACAGCATAATAATATATATAAAAACATTAAGCTCTTCCAGCCTCACAAATCACAAATTCATTTGGAGTGTCATATGCAGAATTTGTCCATTAAAAAAGAACAGCCTCCGCCAAGTACATTATCACCTCATTGCCTTTTTCAGCTAACTGTTCCCGAAAAGCTCGGATGAACCTCATGCGATGCCCAGTCAATGGAATGACCTCCTTTAGTGAAGCCAGGTCACTTTCACTCTGGAAACACATCTCCACCGTGTCGTCGTCCATGGCATTATCTGTCAATAATAATTCGAAACCATCAAACATCTGCCCATACTGTTTACCAATGATTTTCATTGTTCATTTAGTATACTTACTCTCAAAATTCTTCAGGTACAACTCAGCCAGTCCCAAGGACTTTAGAATGCCCTCAATCCGATCGAACATTTTTCACTGGTGGCAACTACCACTAATCCACTTAATGCCAACAAAACGATCAGAATCCAAATTCACGCAAATAAACCACCAGACGCACACAAGCTCCGCGTAATTATATTCACTTCGAAGCCCTCAGCTCGCTACGTTCTCCCAGTATTCCAGTTTACGCACACTAAATGAAATTTCAGCTGTGATTCTGATCTGGCTACCAACAATGCTATGCTCTTCGTCCAACAACGACACACGACGACACGACCAACTACGATGATCACTGCTATTACTTTGCTTAGATGGGCACTGTCTTTGCACTTGAATATCACTTTTCAAGTGCAGCCCGACAATTTTTTACACTTGAAAATTGGAACTTTGGGCCCTTACGCTGGGGCTTGAACTTGCACTTGAACTCGGAAGCGCACTGCTAACGAAGCTGCACTTTCATTCTGAACTTTTGCACTTGCGTACTGAGAGTCAGAATTTTAAATCTGAAACCAAAAACATTTTCCTTGGGCAGTTCTAAACTACGGTGCAAGGGAAATCAGTCCAGTTTTGGAAAAAAACATGAAAATAAGGTGGATTAGGCAGACGGAAAACCTCTTTTAATGTGGATAACGAACCTTTAGACAGAATATTAGCCATTAAACTAACGGAGAGACTGAATCGCTCCATGTGGGTTTAAAAAAGCACAAGTGCTAGCAACTGAACTTGCACTTGAACTTGAAGTTCCACATTTCTGGGGAAGAACTTGCATTTTTACGAGAGTCTCAGTCTCGTAATCAGTTCGTTCCACTTTTCTCCGTACTCATGCAGCCGTTACACATTGTACTTGCTCGTAAGGAGGGATAGCATCCGAACGGAGTTTCACAGCTATATCATGAATGTCTGAAAACATCCGTCACTT
>JAQFYD010000352.1:0-20657 GCA_034694225.1 Bourletiella hortensis | reverse complement strand
AGCTTGTGAAGCTAGAGCCATACAGAAAAGCTATGCAGAAAAATGACGGACAAAACAGGTGGGCAATAAGTTTGATACATAATTTAGCATATTTTATTCTGCATAATCATAAATTAAATGGATTTACATTTCCAACTACACAGCGCACCCGGTGTCTAATGTGCAAATATCATGCCATTCTTATTTGGTCTGTCATCATGGCCTTGTTAAATTCCTCATGATGAAGCTTTTTTAACTCTTTCTGACATTTTGGCCACAGGAGTTCAGGCTGAACGAAGGTCAACAGAGAGGTATAATGAGTTAGGTTCAAAAAGCTATGTCCAGTCTCACAAATAACAGTTCAGTTTCACAAGCATAGAAACATTGCACTACTTTTATGCCGGACGTGTATGAATTTGTAAAAGAATGCATAGCAAAATTGAATGAAAGGCGCTTTTGTAATGACAGGGATGTACGGAGAAAACCGTTTAATGGGGGACTTGGGGATCTAAGGGAGGTTTAGTGACTTTTCGAGTTTATAAGATGTAATTTTTTGGCTAAAATTCGTCTTTTTTGGTGTCTGCTTTCCCTTACAATTTCTGGCTGAAGGCTCGAGCCCCTAAAGCCTTCTTTGAGTGCGTCGGTGTGTACTGACTCAACGTGTGTTAAGTTGTTGAGGAGAATGAAAGTTTCAGGTTTCTTAAAATGTAACGATACAATGGCTACCGCATCGCATTGGAGGCCCTAGCCATGTAGTAACTTTAATCACGGGACGACACAATAATGGTGTCTCATGATGATGATTGATATTTGGTTGGGTACATTTGGGCTGACCATTTTTCTTTTCCGAAATATAGGACCGAAATATGGAAAATAACATGCACCCAATGTAATTAAACCGTACAAGACCGAGCCTTAATATAGGACTATCCCAACGTAATTTGAAGTGCTAAAATAACTATTCTAATGTTCAATAGTTGTACACACAACAACAAACATTTTGGTAGCTGCTTACAGAGCAATAAGCCCAGAGTCGCACTCGCTCTTTAAATTTATTCTCAGCTCCCAGTAGCATTATTTGGTCAACATGCCCATTTTCCGTTGCATTATGTCATACCAGCTACTGATTGACTACGATGCACCTAGCAAATAATTATTAGCCGGTTGATTGGCTGGATTTTATGTCGGACAACAGCCGCTTGTCCGGCATAAACTTTCGAGTTTTTCATGCTGACAGGTCAAGCTGGAGGGAGAAATTCCGAGCTTCTTGAAACAAAACAGCAGACGCGTACGGTAGTACCAGAATATGCTCATAATATGCATCCTTTACATTAGTGCACTTACAAAACTGTGTTTTAAAACCTGACACCTGGCGACCATGAATTCCGTCCTAGCCATTCACATCTAATTGCGCCACAACACGTTTTTGGGGGTTGCGCCCTGAGCAATGAAATTGCCTAAAAGTCCAACCACCATAGCGTCTGGTCAGGGTCAAGAAATAGATTTTCCCCTCTAGCCTTTGCCTGCCTGGACCGATTTTCAAAGTGAATAGCTTAAAGTCGATGCCGCATTAATACCTATCTAATTTAATTTTTGGGTCAGTATCAACCTTAAGAGATCTGAACTATGACGTGTTTGGTCGAAATTTTGCCGACCGTTGTATATCCTCTGGTTTGGATGCTAGGGTTATGAAGATGCCAATGAGTACGTCTGAGAGAGATCCAAGGGTTCAGAGAGAGTCTCAAACAAGAATTCACTTTATTGCATTTACCAAGGGTATTTATACCAAGCCTGATTGCATTAGTTAAATGGGAGAACTTGTTATTGTTTAAGTTAAGTAGAGAATTTGGAGGAGAGGAAACGATGAGGAAAGATGAGAGAGTTAAAGATGATGAAATGGAGCCACAGGAAATAGGAATGCAGATTCAGCAATAGTTATGAAGCAAAGGTTAGGATGATGTCAGCATGAATGACCATGTTTATGAATAATAGTAATAATAGTAATAATAACAATAATAATGAATGTTTGGAGGGAATATCTCACTCCCCCGTTAGAGTTACTTCAGACCCTGAAGCCTTACTGTTCCGCTTCTAGAATGTCCATCTGTTCTGGTCCAGATTCTCCGCTGGTGCTGCTGGGTTTGTAGGAAGTGTCGTCGTCAGGAGTGTCCGGGTCACTACTGCCGGAGGTGTCCGAGCTGTCGCTGGAGCTGCTGCTGGAACTGCTGCTGCTGCTGGATGATGATGAATCATTAAAAAGCCTTTTTCCGGACTTTTTGGCTTGCTTCTTCAGTTTCCTCTTTTCCTTTTTCTCTTTCTTTTTTTCTTTCGTCGCCTTCTTCTTCTCTTTTTCTTTGTCTTCCTTCTTCTTCTTTAACTGCTTACGGTCCTTCTTCCGTTGGCGCTCCTTGCGGCCATCGGAAGTTGAGGTGGACTGAAGTCCGTCTTCCTCCTTCAGCTCTGGTGTCTTTTGCCTCTGGAGACGTGCCAATTTCCGAGCTGCCCAAGCAGATGCCTATGCTGATGGTCCTGCCTGGCTGACCTCTATGGCTGGAGTGACTTGGCTTCCAGTCTTTTCCTGGGGCCGTCCTTCGCCTGAACTTCCTGCCTGGGTGGAAGTAGGCTGGTTTTCCTCCGTTATTATTGGTGGTGTAGGTGCCCCTGGAGCGTCTTCGTCAATGACAATGACTTCCGCTGTTACCTTTTTCATGGCTGGCGGCTGGTCCGGTGGTGCAGGCGTAGCTCCAGTTTTGGTAGTCACTAAAACTACTTCCATTTGCTCTTGAGTGGGCTTATCCATGGGTTTGGTCGTTTCCGTTTCAGCTGTTGGTGGCGCTGATGCCTGTTGTCCCTCGGTCTTGCTCTTCTTATTATGTTCAGAATTTTCCGGTGATTGTGATCTTTTATTTCCCGATTTTCCGGTGCTGTCCGGCAGATGTTCCTTGGCAACCTCGCGATTTTCCTGGTGATTTTGATGCTTAGCTGATTGCTTGCCCTTTGCCCTTCTCCGTCCTTGCTCGTTCCTTTGTTACGAGCCGACAGGTTTTTCTCCAGACTTTTTGGTAGCGGCGTAAGTTGGACTCTCGGCTACATGGAATTTCCGGATGCTCGAGAATGATGTGGCCGTGGGGATGGTGTTCGTGGCCGTGGATTGACCGAGGCTGCCCTTGGTTTAGCCTCGTCCTGGGGACACAACATGGGTTTTGCAGCATAATTTTCGCCCGTGATTTTAATACTACTTTTCGCCCGAACATGTGGTTTCACTCTTATCGAGGATCGTTTTGGTCCTTTGGGGCGATCCTGGTCGGATGGTCGCGGATCCTGGATGGTTCTCGTAGGTCCAAATTGTACCAAAGCACTTGCACCTCCTCCTCGTATGACACTTCCCACTCTCGGGGTGTTGATAACTCTTTTTGCAAGGGGTAGGTATATCTTCATTATTGCTTCTGCTAGCCGTTCAGCATCCCGTTCCATCAGTCGCCCTTTAATAAGGAAGGAAAATCGCTCCTCTTGATACGCAGTAACGCCATGAGATAATGGTGCACTAAATGTCACTGTTAGCACTAACTCTGTACGGTCCAGGGACTCTGGATCCGTTCAAACTGCCGGGCAACGCCCGTATTTCTCTGGTAACACGACTCGGATCGTTGTTTCTTGCATTGTTCCTTGCTCTTTGATGTTGATCGGTTGTACTGAGCTGTTTAAATAAGATTTTTCAGCGGATGTTAGTGTTACAACCTTCCTGTGGTCACTGCCCGTCCGTGTTGAAGTTATTTCAGAGTTTTGCCATGGTTGCTCCTTTGGAATATGCGAAGTTGGTCCAGTTAAAGTGGGTCCCGTCCTACGCCTGGTATTCAGGTGGTCGTGTTGGATGTCCAAGTGGCCGTAATTAGTCGACCATGGCCAGTACTTGTTGTTTCCGTCCCCCTCCTGCCTGTGGGAGGTCTTAATCCATTGGGTGGGGTCAGTGGTGACCTGTGACCTTTGATATTGACCTTGAATTTGTGATTCTGTCTGGGTTGTTGTTGTCATTTCTACCAAGTCCGGTACCTTGGATATCCGTTGTTGTGATGCCATTGTTGTAAACGAGTGAACCGATGATGACTGCTTGTTGGAGCGTTTAGCCTGGATTCGCTCTGCCCTGTTGTATAATTTCGTTAACGCCCTGGTGCGTGGTGGGTCTTCTTGATTGGTATCCCATATCCATGGTGCCTGAGCGCTTCCTGGTAGCGCCATCCCGAGGGAATTTTCGGGGGGTTTGGTACTTCCGGTTCGGATGCCCTCTGATGAAAATTTCGGCAAATAGTTAGAATTCGGCCGGGAGGGTGTAGAAGTTGAATTGGTATTGGGATAGAAAATTTCGGGTGGGTTTTCGTGACTAATAGTCTGTGGGTGGGATTGTTTTTCAAGGTAAGGAATTTGTTGGAATTTTGGAAGGGATGCGGTCATAGAGAAGTTTAGGGGGTTTGGTGGGACGTTGGTACTGGGAAGGGAGTTGTTGGTCGGTGTTGTTGTCGGTACGATACAAGGTGGTGTTTTGCGACTGATGTTTGTTGCGGAGTGGTCCATGTTCCAAGGAGAGTATAGAAGATGGTGGTTGGGCGACGGAATTTGCCAAGTAGCCATTTGCCTGAAATGGTCGACGGTCCGCTTCCATAGCTGATTTAGATCGGCTATGAAAGTGGTTGTCCGTATGTCATCGTTTGGCTTAGAGGTTTCCTGGAGAATTGTCCGTTCGGCTGTTGTTATTGTGCAAAATAGCGCGAGTGCCGTCAAGGTGGACATCCCCAGGCGCCAAGGCAACTTAGTGGGACTTCTACCACGGGTAACCGTCCGTTCCTTGTGCTGCACGGAGTTGGAAATGTGTGCACTGGGTTACTGCCGTCGTTCTCTCTCCTTTGAATCTTGTCGTGGGCGTGGTGTTGGAAGTGGGGACGTACTCCGTCTATTCGCGTTTCTGGTCGTGAAAGTGGGATTTGGGGAAGGGTTGGTGAGTTTCTCGTGGGTGGGTTCCGAATTGTCGTGCTGGGAAGAGTGTGAGAAGGAGGACTGACCGCTGGTTGGTGGGGGTGGTGGAATTTCTAAGGGTAGGAATTTACTATAGGATGCCGGATTTCCTAATTGCCTGCTCTTCTTGTCAGAGGGTCTCGTAACGCCATGGTCTACGAGTATGGACTTGTCTGGTTGGTTAGTATAGCAATCCGTTTGGTTTCTTTTCCACTCCTGCGGTTCTGGATCAAGTTTCCGTTCCTGGTCTTCGAATCTCTTTAGTTCATTTTTCAGTTTGCTAATCAATTGGTTTTGTTTCCGTGTCTGGTGCTTTAGACGGTCATATTCCTTTTTGAGTGCATCTTCCAGGGGATCAGAAAATACTGGTGGTGACGGTATCTTCATTGGTGTGGTTTGTGTGCAGCGCTGCTGTCGTATCAATTCCAGTACTATCTCCAATTTCCGCTGTTCGTCTGGCGGTTCAGGTCTCTTGCCGTGAGTTGGTGGTTCAATGTTCTGTGGTTCCTGTGGAGGTTCAGTCTCCTGTCCTTGCTCGATGGTTAGAGATTTCTCTGAGTGCCGGTCATAGTTTCCTGGTGGGTCCTCGGTCTTGTCCAGAGGTGGGATCTGTGTTTTTTGTGATCCTGGTCGTTGTACCTGGTCCAGCTTAATTGCGGCGAGTTCTATGAGTGTCCGAGGCTGTTGTTGTTCTATTTCCTTCAGTATTGTTGGTTTTGGTTCCTGTGTTATTGCGTTATCTCGGTGGTTATGTTGCTGGGGTGGCGGTGTTGGCGTTCCATGTTGCTGGCTTGGCGTTTCGTGGATTGTCAAGTCCGGTCGTTGTTCTTGTCCGGGTGTGAACCAATGCGCTGGAGGTGGTGGGAGCCGCTGTTGTTGTTGAATTGGTTCCAATTGGGGTAGATGCCTTTGAACTGGATTTACTAGGATTGACTGGCCTGCGTGTACAGCTGGAGGTGCCGGTGGAGCTTGTGGTGTCATTATTATTGGGTGGGGTTGTGCTGGTGGCCCGAAAATAGTTACTGATGGAAGAGTAACTGTTATCCATACGGTTACCGGTGGTGGTGGTTGGGCGTTTTGATGGGTTACGTCTGGTGGCTCCTTGGGAGTTAGTACCCCTGGTGGTTCTAAGGGACCGATTACCCCTGGTGGTCCTGTAGAATTCATAATTACCGGTTGCCATGGTGGGTATGGTAACGTGGGTGGCCATGGTGAGGTGTCCAATGGGTTCTCTACTGTCGGCTGGGTGCCTTGTGAGACACTGTTGTTACTTGCCGGGGTGGTTCCTGGTGGACTAGACTGGTCTGTTGCCTGACTGGGTGACGGAATCGGCTGTTCCCGATGTAAACCAAGTGATGGGTAAGTCATACCCTTTTCCCGATTTGTCAAATCAGCTTGTTGTCCAGTATCCTCTGGTGGAAGGTTAGTCAAACCACTGTTCTGGTGTGTCATACCTGATTCTTCACTTGCTTTCTCGGTTATAGAGTCCGTTGGGTCGTTCGGGTTATCCGTACTGGTATCCTGGACTGGGTCCGGTGGTTCACCTGGTGGGTCGCCCGGCGGATTGACAATTGGCCTTTGTATAGGTGGGGTGGGTGGTGGCCCTGGGGGTGGGGTTAACCACGGTAGCAATGGATTTAGTGGCCCCCCTGGGGGTGGACTTAACCATGGTGCTGGTGGGTACCATTGTTGATACATATAAGGTGGTAGGCCATAGTACAGATATGGGTACTGCTTCTGTTCCGGGGGATAGTGTTGTTGTTGGTTCCACATGGTGGATTCCGTGTTAGCCGTAACCATGCCGGGGTGAATCCGTGCTAAATTGTGAGTTTCCAATAGTTTGTTCATTTGCCGGTTAGAGTGATCCATTTGCATTGCCATTGTTTCAATCCTTGATAGCTGCCACGTAGGTGACCCTAATACGGAACTCCGTCTTTACACCGGCCGGATGTATGACATCTACGTATATTGCGTAAGGGGGTTTGACACTACGGGTATTAATTCAGTGCTTTATTAGTTAGATATGTTCGTCAGTTATTTCCTTTAGATAGTTGTTGTTGTCCAGTGTTTTGCTAGCGTGAGTGATTTTCGCTTCGTCAGCGCGGAGGGTTCCTTAACCGCTTGGAAAGTGATGATAGCAAAAAAATTGCCTTTGCTGATCCCAGAATTGATTACGAGTGCGGCGCCAGCACTTGTAATTAATACTTCTGGATGTGATGAGGTGGGTGAGAGAAAAAAATTTTCCTCTGTCCGTTGAATCGGTTTCAAAATCCTGGGTTTTGAAACGAGGTGATGTCCTTTCGGATCCTGGTCGAGCCCCCAAAATATATCCTCTGGTTTGGGTGCTAGGGTTATGAAGATGCCAATGAGTACGTCTGAGAGAGATCCAAGGGTTCAGAGAGAGTCTCAAACAAGAGTTCACTTTATTGCATTTACCAAGGGTATTTATACCAAGCCTGATTGTATTAGTTAAATGGGAGAACTTGTTATTGTTTAAGTTAAGTAGAGCAAAGTTCTGAAAAATTTCAGCAAAAATTAGTAGACAGCCAAACTATTGTTTTGCAAGCAACCCCCAGAATTGTACTTTTGTACTGTAACTTGTAGTTTGTCCATTATCTCGGCATGACATACCAAAGTAATGACTTTAGGACATTGTACTTGCAGTCTGACACACTGATGTCATATTCGTAATTTAATATTATTGCCCATAGTAGTTCAATCAAACCCACTGCGACAATGCGCATAACTAAATAAGTATTGTTGTAACTTGTAACCCAAATAGCTCATGGGCCATTCGTATGCAATAATAATGGTTAGACTTGACACATTATATCTGCTGCACACATCACAGGACTGATTTAACAGCCATACTTTTAATCTCACATTACCAATGTCTTACATTCACGCCCTTAATAGTAATGTACTAACTAAGCATAATAGCTAACGTGCTGACTCCAGGTTAACACCCTAGAATGGAATCAATCACACCATCATAAATGCTTGTTGTCATCAGATTCTAACGCCCTCCTCATTCATGATGGTCTTTACCTTGTACTTCGTTTCCAGAATGATCCTGTTCCTGGTCCTGGACCAGACGGTGCTGATGACCATGCATGGCGTGCAAATGTGCAATGTCATTTTGACATCTCACACGTGAAACTATGACTACCCGTGTGGGCACTACAATCGATATATGGGTGTCACGTCACGGAAATGTCCAAACATGGCTGGTTTTCTCGGCTTGGTGTATACATTTACTGACTTATGAGTAGGTTTGGTAGCCTGAAATGTTTATGCCGACCTCCTAGCCATTTTGACACCCCACTCGAGCTGATTTGTGCCTGCATAATCACTGAATAGGTAAGCGTTACATCACGTACCTATCTGTTAGGTCCTACAGGCTCTATGATTTTCGGTGCTCAATAATTAATATTTAAATGCAATGATACGCGTAACAGCAACTGACTTGGGCGAAGGGTACGGAGCAAAGAGCCACGAGTAGCTCTCAGCTAGCTAATTTATTCATGGATTAGACGCTAGCATCATTTCATCATCCTGCCCATTTTCCTTTGTATTTTCTTATAAAAGCTATGATTGACTAATATGACACTTAGTAACAACAAGATAGCCATCTAATTGGCTGGACAACGGCCGCTTGTCCGGCATGAACTCTCGGGCATTTCTGACTGGGCGTCTGGCCCGTCACAGAAGTTTAAAGCTACTTGCTACTACAACAACAACACGGACTTGAACTTGCATTCTCATCATGTGCATCATTGCAAACAGTAGCGGATCCAGGGGGTGCTTAAGTGGCTTCAGCACCCCCTTAATGCCAAATTTACCACTATAAAAGCCTCAAAGCAGACAAAATTTGCAGTTATAGAGGGACCTTGCAAGCGGCTTGTTAGCTAAATTGGGCCTAAGCACCCCCTCAGCCGATTTCTGGATCCGCGGCTGATTGCAAATGTGCACTTACAATACATGTGTACAAATACACTATTAAAAAACCTCACACTTCCTGTCGACAATAAATGGCGCCCTCGCCATTCTCACATAATTAAACAATAAGAAGGCGGGCGTGAAATTTAAAGCAAAATCTAAACCTGACACTTTCTATGTAGGGGGACTACGAAAGAACAGTAAAGGAAGTCAGATTAAAATGTAGAAACGTAAAAAAATATACAAACAGTAGTGTGCGATACACGATAACGACGTCATAACGATAGCTACGAAGCTAAATGGTGGACGGAAGACAGAGACAAAAAGTCTAATAAATACAAAACGGCCAGAAGACCGAAGTCTCACTATAGTATATAACAGATTGAACGCAGCCAAAGTAAGACAAAGAAGGTCACACAATGACCAGATTACAGCTACAACACTACTGAACAGATTCATCTGCCGTAGCATCAAAGTATGCAGGTGACTGTGGGTCGTCATGATCATCAACATTGCCTTGTGACATGGGGGTAGAGTATGAACTGAAGAACAAAGGATGAATGATGCTGATAATTGAAGTTGCAGCGCAGGGATCGCCAAAAAATTGAACAATTTACGCCTTACTTAGTACGAGCCATGTTTTTCATCTCAACTTCAACGGTAGGGGCGGGCTCACGCAGATTTCGGCTGTTACGGCGACGCCAGGCAGAATTGGCTTCACGGCGGCGTTGCTTTGCACGGACGGAAAAGTAAGCTTTCACACAAAGACCGATGACTCCAATGACAACGACGGCAATAGCAAGAATAATGGCGATAGCAACAGCAGTTTGTGGATTTGCAGGAATAGAAACCTCAACATTTACAGTACCACTCTCAGGAGCAATGTTCGTACCAAAAGTTGAGTCAAATAATTGGAAATTGCAGCACTCGCAGTCGCTTTAGCGGTAGCACCAGCACCTTTCTTAAAAGTTTTCTTAATGGTATTTTTCTTATTTTTGGAAACAGGTGCGCAGAAAACACAAGGCTATAGCCAGGGCTAAAAGAGCACTGAGTAAAATTACACGGAACGGCTTCATTGTGTATGGCACTTAGGAAAGTTCGCAAAAGTCAGAGAGTGCACAAAGGAAACAAGCAACTAAATTAAAACGATACGCCTCACAAGTTTTTTCCAATGGTGACATGGTGGCGGTCATGCTGGCGAGACCAGGAGCCGTTTACTTATGTTAAGGCCATATAGCAATAAGACATATAGCATAGAATAATAATAATATGATGATGATGATCATGATGATGACGGGATAAGTGATGTCATGAGTAGTAGTTATTATTATTATTATTATTAGCATTAGAATACAATAACATTAAGAGAGCATATAAAATGGTGCGCAACCGGAAAGACAAGAGAGACTGCGGAGAGAAAGAAGAAGAAAAAGAATAAAAGTGAGTAGTTACAGCCAAGATTGAGTGTCTCCATAATTATTAGCATCAGATTGGTACCTCAGAATAATAAGCATTATTATTATTCATAAAAGTGGAGGCAACCGATCCCAAAATTTTGAGACCCTTTTTATATGATGGTGAAGAATAAAGAAAGCCAGCAGTATTTTTAAATCATTTGCATCTAACACTAAAAAAGACGAAGATTTTTTCGCGAGAGATAAAATAACCTACGTTTACGTGTACCCCGAAGACATTGACGCAGTGCAATTAACAGAAGCAGAAAGAACAGACGCCACACGTTACCCCACTGGCTCTATTGAAAAGGAGATTCAGAAAGCCAAAGAAAATAAAGCAGCACGCCTCAAGTTACTCCAATTGAAAGAAGCCGGAGTGGTTTTGGTATTGGAACCAGAGGCCCTACAATCAGAACCGGAAGCACAGCCAGAACAGGTAAGTGAACCCGCAGTTACTCCAGTAAAGACAAACAAGCTAATTCACAAGATTACGCACAAAATAACACAGAACCTAACGATAGGGTAGATGAAAACGGCGATAAAGTATTACAAGAACTAGCATTGAGTCAGTTAGGAAAGAAATATCTACAGATCCTGAATTCGAGAAAAGAATAATCTGGAAACCGATCCCTTATTGCTGTGTACCCGACGACGGTTCAGGCGAATTAGGCGACCCAACCACTCGCACACGTTGTCGCGATTTTTGTCTGAATCAATTTGCTGAATTTAAAATCACGCGACGTAAATCCCAAAACAACACAGAGTCACCACGCACAAGTCAAACATAACCACCAAGCATATAAGCCGATCATAAAAAACACACTTAACAAAATGACTGAGACAGAGGATAAAGGAAATAAACAATGGTTAATTTCACGCCCAGCACCACCTATTCCTTCCTTTTCTGGTCCCATCAGCATCACCGCATTGAAAGATTTCTTTGAAGATTTAGAATACGCCATAGATGAGTTAAATTAAGATGACAAGAGTAAGATGAAAGTCTGCATTGCGGCGATGCGTAAGCATAAGGTAGCCAGGGATTTTTTCAAGTATTTTGAGGAAGTACCAGCTTCATCTAAGTTAAATTGGGAAACGTTTCAGAAAACAGTTATAGAAACAATTCCAAAGGAGTCAAAGGCAGATCAGAAGGATATTGTTGAGGTCTTAGCACAAAAAATTGGCAGTAATGAGTCCCCATTAGCTTTCGAATTTAGACTTAAAAATGAGTGTGTAGATAACTTTGAACAGGTGAAAGAGAAAACATTTTGCACCAGAGTCATTAAAGGGTTAGACACTGCAGCTCAGAGATATTT
Organism: Bourletiella hortensis; assembly: GCA_034694225.1. Lineage (NCBI taxonomy): Eukaryota > Metazoa > Arthropoda > Collembola > Symphypleona > Bourletiellidae > Bourletiella > Bourletiella hortensis. Next base: position 8,965 of record JAQFYD010000352.1, on the reverse strand, counting down.
CAGTAGCAAGGACCTGCCGGAAGATTTTGAAACACTGATTGAGAAATTGCAAAAGTATGAAAAACCAGATGGGCTAAGGGATTTAGAGCTTCAGAGGAGCAAAACCACCAGCACCGTGCAAATTGTTAACACCGACCCAGAGTTAGTTGAGTTAGTCAGCAAGCTTAGCATGCAGGTAAATGCGATTAATAATAATACTAAAAAATTACACAAGCAATTGAGCCAGGCAGACCAGCCATTCAAGCCACAAGAGAAACGAGTCAGATTTGAGAGAAGTCCATCTTTTAGGGAAAATAGAGGAGGATATCAAGGCTATGCAGGAAATTTCGGGCCAAAGTGCTATGCATGTGAGAAATATGGTCATATTGACAGGGATTGCAGATCAAGGAGTAATAACGGCAGTTTCTACAGAGGTCGAGGCACATACAACAATCAGCCCAGATATGACAGGTCGCGTTACAATATATAACAGAGCAGAGACAATTATTCCCGACCTATTACACCACCATTCCGAAACAATCCTTCCCCTTCCAGAGGACCTTAAACCGGCTCTTATAATAATAATCAGCCAGGGTTTTCGGGAAACTTTTATCCGCGGGATGGCCCCCGCGCAACTAAAGCGTCAGCTCTCACCACACACAATCAATTACAATTATTTACGAATGAAAAGTCCTACATTAAACCCTCATGAAGTTCGCAATAATGTTGAGACAGTTAGACTTACACACCCTATACACCGGACGAGCATGTCATGCGATATACTCCATGGTGCAAGGAAATAAATATTTCCATAATGATTGATGCCCAGGTCATGCAGGTAAAACTATTATTAATCCTTATACTGGAAAATTATCTTTAGCTATAGGAAGAGCTGGTTGCCCTAATACACTTAAGAAAATAGATCATATGAAAGCGTGGGAGAAATATAATCAGATTGTATTTAATAGAGCTAGAAACCCTAACATTCCAGGTGCAGCAGGTAGACAAATTAGAACTTGGACTTTATTCCACGAAGGTAGGACTAGAATAGACTCAATGGACAGGAGACTAAGTTTAATGAATAGGGGTGCAAGATCTGAATTCCATCCGTATACGTATGAAGAGCTTAGGCTATTGGATAATGGACTCCCATGGGGAAAGGAGCGTCTTTGAAATGACGGGCGAAGTTGCATTAGCAATAAATGACAATTATCGCGTCGTCTAAATGAAATGCTGGTTTGTGAAACTGAATTGAACTGACTTTTTATTTGGACAGATGATAGAAAAGATAGAATTTAGACTTGAAACCGAAATTATTGCGCTTGGCGATTGTCCTGATGGCTACTTGAAATTGATACGTCTTGTCGCTTTGAAATACTGAAACCGAATATGCTTAATAATTATTAATCACCCCGACAAGGAGTGTGCCGTAGGAATATGATTAGTCATTCTTACACATAATATTACATTACATTATTACTACTGCGTTCTTATACATAGGAACATACGTAACTAACTACTGCCGCATTCTAATACACTAGGCAATAGAGGAGAGCAAAGCTGAAGTTTGAACTGCTGACACAGCACTTGACACTGGCATTGCAGAGGAGAGGAAATTACTAACAAGTACAAGTTTAGCACTACTGCATGTAGCTACTCCATACACAGAGAGAATAATCATTCACACTATAATAGCTGACTAAGCGTCTGCTCATCTTTCACAACAGAACCTTGCATTCGTAAGCGATGATCATAGAATAAACTCTCGGTTGTTCCCCTTCTTTTCATTGCTAACTATAGCTACTGCTAATGATGATGATTATTATATACTTTGAATATTGAAATAATTACAACTACAATTTCATTGAAATAATAGGAAATTAATAATGCTATTAATTAATCCGCATCTTCTTTCTTTTGGCTGCTGCTGCTGCTGCTCCAAACAGTCTTTATCTTACAGGCTATTTACGTGATCATGATATCCTGCGGATGGAATCACGAATGGACCACAACGCTACATACTATAAAAAATTAAGATGACACAATTCGACTGGTACAGACTCGAGGATGGATCCGTATCAGGAGAGGAACAAAACGAAAACGACGAGCAACCATGGGTCCTTCACTCTACAGAGGATGAAGGAATCGTAAATGATGTAGCATTTCGTGAACTTTCATTCCAGCCCCAAGATGACGACAGCGAAAATGATATGAACGTATTGTAATGAAAAGGAATCAGGTGTATAAATGTATATACTATTATAAAGGTTCACTAACTTGACATTGAAACCGTTTCGGCCTATGATCTAAAAATTCAACTATAAAGCAAGAAGTTCAGAACGGCAACGGAAGAAGTTCATGCTTTCAACTTCATTCCTATTTTCAAAATATTTATATATAACTTAGAATTATTCTTTAAATGAAAAACTAAAAATCTAAAAAGCAACGAATTGTTAAATTTCCAATAATTATGATGAGTATGATAATCTGTTTCCATAAATAAATGCAATGCAGTAAAGTAGTTTAATTCCTTATAAAAATAATAGTATGGTTATGATAGTGGAAGTTCCTTATGAAAATTCAATTAAATAGAGTAGTATGAGTGTGATGATGATGATAGGAAATAATAATAATAGTACAGCAGGGGTCAATAATAATAATACCTTGAGTTGCATTTGGTCCCATGTAAATAGTACAGCTTAGAATTTGCAATAATAATATTACACAGTTAAAGTAGAGATGTATGAGTCTTGAGTTTGGCCAGCGTCTGCAAAAACAAAAAAAATCACATTATTATTACTAGTATTACATTTCTATAAATTAGGAAGCTTCATCAGTTAAAACAGTAAAAAATATTTCTATAGTGTACATGTCATGGCAGTCAACGGGCTGCAACATGAATAGCTAAGTTAAGGAGTAGGATGAACAGCTCATAAAACTATGAAAATATCTGAGTAAGCATTTTTGGTTAAGTGTAAACAGTGAATTAGCTACCATTTTTCAATTGAGTCTAAGACGTAGTCCCATCCAGTTAGCAATTAAAATTTGTTAAAACTTGTGTAGTGAAAAGTAGGGATAATGAGCTATTTTCTTGATAACGAGAGTAAGGTAGCATATACTACGCGAGAGAAATTTTGGAGAAAATATTTAAGCAGCGTGAACTTGGTTTACACCGTAGAATAGAAATGGACAGGAAAATGGAAGAGCAGGAACGAAGAAGAGATTGGGAAGCTAGAAGGGAAAGAATCAGAGTGGACGCGGAGGCTAGAGAGAATGAAAGACGTTGCCAGTTAAACAAAGAAAAAATAGCTATAGAGGTGATAGATTTGGTGAGTGAATTTGAAAATGAGGAGAAAGAGAATGAGATTCGGTATGAAAAGGAGGGAGTGTATGTGGGAGACAAATATTTTAAGGGAGTTATGCTCCCACAGGTTACTTTGACTAGCGTTACTATCAAATAATGCATTCCAGAAAAACCAGTAAAAACGTGAATTTCTAGACTATTAGTATGTATTAGTATTCTTTTTATTAGTAATAGCATTATGGAATGAGGAAAAATCAGAAAAATTAGCAATAGGATATTAGCATTATAATTATAGCTATCCAAAAAATATTCTTATAAAATTATTAAGGCTACATTTAGTATGTAGAAATGTTATTATGATTATTAGTTTGATGGATAAAATAGGATAAAATAGCGACCAAGCAATTATTAGCATGTAGTCATAATAATTATAATTAGTTTGAGTGTGAATTAGGATAAGATGATGATTGGTGTGGCGGAAAACAGAAGTATGTAGGAGTTGAAAAGCAATTTTTGCCCCTATCTAAACTGACGAAATTGTGTTCCGAAAAATATTCTAAAACCCTAATAATAATATTACAAACTTAAAGCAACGTAATAAGAATGCGTGTGTGTGTAGGTCTATAGCTACAACAGAAAGATGGAAACTCACCAGGTACAAGTCCTAATTTTTTTCTTCCTATCCTATGATGAACAGCTATGGTGTCCTATAGAATTGTTGATCTGTCCAGCTTCTCCTCAAAAAATGAAATCTCTGAAAATCCATGCTTTGTTTTCCATAATAATACATTTTTTAAGCGAAGGAGATGATAGAAATGATTTGCAAAAAATTTACCTGGAAAAACTATTATAATTAGTAGCACAGCATCTTCTTCCCAGGTATTTGTCCGTGGGATTAACTTCCTAAACAGTGGGAGTACCTGAAAAGATTAAGATTTTTTTATTTATTATTATTATTTTCTATACAATTATATGGAAAAGTACAAGAAGGTGAGAAAATAACTTACCCAATGAATTGCTGGCAGCCATTTTAGGCCCAAAAAACTTAGTAATCAATCTCAATAGTTCTCTTCTTCCACATCCAAAATCCATGATTATCCTCCTTCGATCCCACAACAATGTCCCATGTTTCTTCTAAAAATAATAATCACCGTATCTTTTGTTACTGTACACATTCACTTTGCTACTACGATCACATTGAATCAGTCAAACAAACAAAAATATTCTTACCTATCATATTCCATGTTCAAAATTATTCTTCTTCTTAGATTCCAACAAAAACTGTAAACTTCGTTCATTATGATGATAACACACACTATTTCCGACCAAATTCGGTATTATTTATGCAAAAATCCAATAATGTATGCGAAACTGCGTAAAAAATAACTTGATTGCTCAAATTTGTATTACACACAGCCACTCCAGTAAAGATACACATATTCTTTCTAGTTAAGAAGTGCTTAGGATAAAATGGCAGTCATGTCTCCGTGGACATGATGACACGTATATATCATAGTTATAATATAGCTTTAGGACGAACGACACATGAACGACAAGAAAAAGCCATAAAAACATTGTAAGCTAGTGTGAAATAATAATAATTATGCCTTGTAACCTTGTCCTCAACAACAACATTAACACGTTCAGCGTTGCCAGCTAAAACTCGGGGACGAGTTTTCTTTGTCGCGTAGGAGTGTTAAGGCCATATAGCAATAAGACATATAGCATAGAATAATAATATGATGATCATGATCATGATGATGACGGGATAAGTGATGTCATGAGTAGTAGTTATTATTATTATTAGCATTAGAATACAATAACATTAAGGGAGCATATAAAATGGTGCGTAACCGGAAAGACAAGAGAGACTGCGGAGAGAAAGAAGAAGAAGAATAAAAGTGAGTAGTTACAGCCAAGCTTGAGTGTCTTCATAATTATTAGCATCAGATTGGTACCTCAGAATAATAATCATTATTATTATTCATAAAACTTCACGGCGGTGCTGTTTGGCTTTCATGGAAATATAGCATTTGATACTAACCGCAATTATGAGGAGAAGAAGAAGAAGACAGACTGTAATAACAGCTATAGTAATAGTGTCAATAGTAGGGGAATCTTCTTGAACTTCAGCAGAATTTCACTTGCTCCAGTAGTAGCAGCATTGAAATGTCCTAAAAGTGCCAAAATAACAGCAACTGCCGGAGCACAAAAAATGGGCTTTATTATAGTTCCAGCTAAAACTGCACTGAACAAGGAAAAGCGCACAGGATTCATTGTTGTTAATCACTGGGTACATAGGGGTATGGAAACAATAGTCTCGAATCACCTCAGTAAGGAGTTAATAAAAAACACACGGTGCATAATGCAGCCAAAAGCGTATAAGAGTACGGCAGAATCACGGAAGCACTATGCGTGTGTGTATTATTGTCACTAGAAGCAAAATTGCAAGACAAAGTTCACCCACTGGAGTTTGAGTAATATTAAAGTTAGGCCTCCGAGGGCTGCGTGGGGAAAACTTTAGAGGTGCGACAGAAATGGGCACTATGAGACTGGATGCAATAATTAATATGACTACACAAAGGAACTGTAGCTTGGACATAGTTTGATGATAGCAGCACTGGATAAAGTTCTAAGTTATGCACTACCGGGCTCTGCTCACTTAAAAAATGCACACAATCAAATGTTCCAAAAAGAGCAGAACCGAAACAAAGGCAGGATCGCCAGTAAAAATGTGTTAGGTCCTACAGGCTCTATGATTTTCGGTGCTCAATAATGAATATTTAAATGCAATGATACATGGCTGGAGTTCATGTCGGACAACGGCCGCCTGACCGGCATGAATTCTCGGGCATTTCTGCTGACTGGGCGTCTGGCCCGTCACAGAAGTTTAAAGCTACTTGCTACTACAACAACAACACGGACTTGAACTTGCATTCTCATCATGTGCATCATTGCAAAAAAAACCTGACACTATCGCAAAATGGACAGGTTGCGCTTCGTGGTGACCATGTTCGTCGACTAACTGGCTCCTGAGGTACATCAAAACGTTGGCGCCCACAGCGCCGTCATTTTGACAACTCATATGCACCACTATATTTACCGCTGTGGGTGCTACAGTCCGATACGCAGGCGTCATGCCACGATAATGCCCCAAATTGGCTTCGTGTATGACATTATTTGCCGACCAGTAACGTAACTTTACTGTCGTGCGATGGACCGGAGAAGAGTGCGGCATCAGACTCCATCACATAAAAAGGACTCGCAAACGCGCCTCCTAAAAAGCTCTTGACGAATGATAATTTTGAAAATTCAACAGACAAAAGAAATACAAAACGTATTTACGTGGGCGCGGATTACATTGGTGGGGTGGAGTGGATAGCTTCGTGCTTGCAGTTGTGGTTGTAACCGTAGTAGATTTATGCTGGGCCGCTCGTGATGACCCTTTGGATACAATTAAAGATGCCGTGTCCCGTGAATTTTGAAGTCGATCGAACCTCTTACGCGTGGGTGACTGTGGAGTAGTCAAGGATTTGTGACGGTGCCGTCGGTCCTCTGAAGAACCTTTACCCTTCTTCTTTCGGTGAACATGTTCCAATATTTTCCTCTTATGGGCGGCCCTGGTGTGGTCCAGTAATCCAGTTCATTGCCGTTTGTTCGCACAGAATCTGGATCTCATACAGTATACAGTAGAGCCGACACAGAAAATGCACAGCATAACACGTGAAACTGCGGGAGAGTGAGAATGCTTAGGACTCACTGGAACGGTCAAAATGCGTGTAAAAGGTTTATTAGATTCACGCAAAATATTAGCACTTATTTGTCTAGCAGGAGTTTTACGAGCGTCATGGCCCCGTATGCAAATATACGGTTTGCACAAAGTATATTTCACAGGGCCATGAGATGTGGGCACAATGAGACTCGTGAGTATAATTATTATAACGACACAAAGGAAATGCAGATTAGACATAGTACCATAGACTTAGTCGCCTAAAAAATTAACTCAATATTTTTTCCCCAAAATGAGCAGAACCGAAAAGCGGTAGGATCATCAGTAAACATCTGTGAGGTCATCAGGTTCGGTAGTTTCGGTGCTCAGTAAATTATTCTTATTAAGGTCAATGGCAATGCGCAACAACAAATATCTTGTCTGATGGATCGGCAGGAAAGAGCCACAAGGAGCTCTAACCTTACTCATTTATGCATGGTTTTATACGCTAGCATCATTTCATCATCATCCCCAATTTCCTTTGTATTTTACTATAAAACCTATGATGGACTACTTCACACTTAGTAACAACAAGATAGCAGCAGATATTGGCTGGATTTCATGTCGGACAATGGCCGTTTGTCCGGCATGAACTCGGGGTTTTATGCTGACAGGGCGTCTGGCCCGTCAGAGAAGTTTAAAGCTACTTGGTACTAGAACAAGAGCAGCAACGACGGACTTGGAACTGCATTCTCATCATGTGCAGCATTGCATGTGTGCACTTACAATACTCATATACCAATGCAGAATTAAAAAATCTACGCCAAGGCGTCCATTGTTAGAGCCTTAAGTGTAGCGTATGCTGGTATGCTTAATAACACACGTGGATTTCACTCACTCCTCAAGCATACTCTTTATTCACTCGCTCTCACTTACAGACTGACTCTCATACGTCCCATCATCTTCACATCTCTATTACTTCCTCATACTTATGTCTAGACTGCTGGTATTTCCTAACTACCCTAAAACCATTTTGGGTACGAAATGAGGAGGTTCGCATCAATGCTCAACGTCATCAAAACTTGATTGTAACTTTCGGTCACATAATATGGTTGTAAAATCTGCGTCACTGTCAAAGAGGCGCAGAGCCAGCACGAAGTCTATATTGTAGGAGTTTACGAAGGTCGTTGACAGTCTGGACTGTTTCGCCTTCGTCGTTTTTGCGCCTGTGCCTTTGGGTTGGTAACTGAATTTTCCAATCGTGGGATGCAGAGTACCAGCTCTCTAGTGCCCTGTGGACGTAAGTCGGCTGTCTTGTTGGTGGTCGGTTGATTTCCTATGCAGTTTGTTCCATCCGCCCGATTGTGCTTTTTTTTTTTTCTTTCACATTTTTTCTTTTTCTTCAATGAAGTGTCAGAGGCGTCCTTATCGGTCTCTTTTTTAATTAAAAGTTTGTCCATTTCTTTGGGTTTTCCGAAGTAGCTTGAGTGCCAGGGTGTGGTGTGGTCTGAGTAGGCGGGCTGGTTGTGGCTTCACCTGCTGAGGCTGATTTTTTCTTCCTGGTTTTACGGTGCTGGTCGTCCTTCTGTATCTTGCCGGTACCCTTCGATTTCTTATCCTCATCCACCACGGGCCTACTTCCAAATGGGATTACAGTGGGAGTTTCACCCTCCAGTAAAGGCCGTGGGTCTGTGTCTTTATGGGTATCGGCTGGCACGTTGCCCTTTTCAGTCCTTGACGCCCCTCTTGGGTGCTCGTCTTCCCTCGTTTTCGGCTTCTTATGCTAATTTGATCTTCTTTGGATGAGTTAGACGGGGATGTCTCACGTGACCGCTTCTGGGGTGTGGACATCATGCTTTGACCCATGGGAGTTACGGTGATTATCCATGTTTTCCTTAGCGACGGCTTGATCCATAATGGCAGTTCGAACTTTACCATTAATTTGTCCATGAAAACGAATGATAGCGACGGCT
>JAQFYD010000351.1:0-20664 GCA_034694225.1 Bourletiella hortensis | reverse complement strand
TTCAAAATTTCAAGTACATCGGACCAATGGTTCCGGAGCTATTGATATTGTCGCCCAACCTCGAAATCTGGCCACTGTGAATTTATATTTATATTTGGGATATCCCAAATAGCTCTGAAGGACTTTTCGTGCGTAGCTTTCTTGTATGGAACTGTGATAATAGATGAGAGCGTAGAGGGAAAAGTTAACTTCTTCTGAACCCAAAGAAATGCAGAATGCTTCCAGAACGGCTGGACTTAAGTGACCACGTTTGTAATTGGGGTACTTCCGGCGGATAAGTGCGAGATCTGCACGTGAGATTTCACCGTCAAGAGTTTTTAAATCTGTCAACGTAAGTTCCAGCTGGGGAAAGCGCAAAACCATTGCGCCACCATTAAGAAGAGATAGTCGAGGCCAATCCAACGTGATACTCTCTGAAAGGGTTGCCCAAAAAATTGTAAATTCCACGCATGAATAATTGGACTAGTTCAGCATGCTTATATATATAAATAGACAGTATTTTCGTATAACTGGCTGCGCTATCCTTAGACCGTTTCAAAACGGCGCTGGTCACTGGCGGAGGAATGGGAATTTCATCATTTTTGGTGACTGGAGACGACAAACTCGCAGCTGCGTTTACAATATTGGAATCCTCTTCATGCTCTTCATTTTCATAGGAATCCATGTAATTTGAACGAGAAAGCATAGCATCATCTGCTATTTGTGCTTGCAGCACCGGGAAGCGTTATCCGTACGGACTTTCTCTTGGTATTTCCGTCGAGTGGCTCCAATACGGCTGTTCAGTTCTGCACAATAAAAATTAATACATAAGGAAATTATTCCTCACAACTGCTACTTCAACTCAAAGAAAGAAAAGAGAGGTGGATAGATGGTGGCTTACCGGCTCTACTCAACGGAAACCTATGCCTCGTTCTCTTCTTATCTGACAGCTTAAGCCCCAAGGACTTGTTGTTCCGATAAACCATGGTCACACGAGTCAAACTGAGTTTTGCAGGCTTCTTGGGCAAGGGCTTGTCTAAATTCAGCAAATGGAATGTTAGAGAAAGCTCTACATGAGCTTGTTCACGCATCATAAAAAGACTTTACCAATCGTCATGAAGACAGCTCTTAAATGCTCACAGAGCGGCCGTAAACACGAGCAAACTCCGCGTTTATGAACCACCTAAAAAATGAAAAATACATCGTACTAATATGGCCTCCGTTGTATCTTATAGAAATATGTTGATAGAACATACATGGAACGTTCTTCCTGTGAATCCCTTTACGAAACAATCGTTGTCATCAAACCTAATCTTCTTACGAGAATTCCTTTTAATCCAGTGTGCAAAACCTAGCGTTGACTTCAACTCTGATAGTTTAGGCTTGTATTCCGTAACTCGGTTCGACACTCGGCCTTTAGTGAATATGGCGTTCAGTGTCATGTCCTTTACAGCGTCATCAGTAGACTGGAAGGTAAACTTGGAAGCTTGGGTGTGATCGAATAGCCTGTACTCACATGGTCGTCCCTGCATTGCGTCTTCGATTGCTTGTAATTTTGCAATTACGTAAGCATATGAAATGTACTTTTTATAAGCACTATTGAAAGACTCGCCTTTGAGGTGACCTAATGCCCAAAAGAATGAAATTAAGTTGAAACAAATCATATCAATAGAGTTCAAATCGTAATAAAAAATGGTCGATCATACCCCACTTCCTTCATCTAAAATGCCAAACTGGCTTGTATTAAATCGAGCCGACTGAACCACATCTGCATGAAGAAACTTTAAGCAGTACTGCTTGAATTTCAATGACCATACGGTGTCTTGGAATACCTTTAGCCGTTCATCAAAAGAATTTTGGGATCTGGAGAAGAGCAATGACCTCACATTGTCTGAATATTCTTGCTTTCGGGAAGCGCATCTGTGGTTGTCACACCACACACTTATGCTCTGTTCTCTCATCATGAGTTCCAAACAAGAATCAAACTCACCCTATAAATATGCAAGTAGCAAAACATTTGAGGCATTTCTTTCATGTGCCGCTTGCGTGATTTTTTGAAAGCAGCTTCTCTGTCTGTTATGACCACAGCGTCCATCTTCAATAGCCTTGGGAAGCACGTAGAAATGTCCGCGAAGACCATGTCATGGCCCAATAAGGTCTTAGTCTCCCACCACAGAAACACAAATGGAATAGCTGGATGGCCACGAAGCCATGGATGTCGGAACACAAATATGGAAAGGTAATAGGGCCCAAACTCAAAAGCTGTGTCATACGACAGTACAACATGATTTCTGGATCGTATGACTTCTTCAAAATGATGGTCCATTTGCGGAACTCTTGATAAGCAGTGTAAAAAGCAATATTTGCGGTTGTACCAAGGAAGATGATATTTGTGCAGTATGGAATGATAGACAAGCAGAGTCTCCTCATCTTCGAGTCCACGTTCGGCCTTCAATGCCTTTTTAGGACCGTCGATGGTCCTTATAAGATCGTCCAGCTGTAACGTTTTTTCCTTGCAGCACTTTTTATAGTAGGGGTTGACCGATTTCGCCAAAAGTGGTCTTAATCTGACCGTTGCCAACTGAAGTTGTGTAAGGTAAATCGTGACTCCACCTGGACTATAATTGCAGCCATGAGGACAGATTTAATATTAAAATCACTACTCGGCCAACCCTAATGACGATGTACGATGCATCTTTGATTGCGAGTAACTTACGACTGAAAGGTCACAGAGCTACGTGGATTACATCGATCAAAAGGTCTTGAAACGCGCTACACTTTGAATGACACAAACTTGTATTCTGGCTGGTAAAATCCATAGCAACATCTCTGGGCGGCAAATAGACGAATAAACGGAATATTTCCAAAAATATTTGTATACAGCACATCATAATGGAAAACAAACAAGCAATACCTGGTTTATACTTTAAAATGAAGAGTGTATACCCTAGGTGTGCATATCAAATTTTGGGGTTCGGGATTCATCCAGTCTGCGAGCTACGGCGCCATTCAAAACCAAATTTGGGAATACAAAAATGTGATTGCTTAACCTGTTATGTGGGAACGAAGTGATCTTTATTGTTCCGTGGCCTTAATTTGACCGCTGCCCACTGCAGTTATGCATGGCAAATCATGACTGCACCCCGGCTATATTTGCAGCCATGAGGACAGATGTAATATTAAAATCTCTGCCGAAAATCTAATGATGGTTCATTACCAGTTTATTACTAAGGACTCCGAGGTCTAAGAGCTGCGTGGATTGCATCAATCGAAAGATCTTGAAACCCTCTTCATCATGGATGCCGCATATGTACCTGCTTTAGAGCTGACAGAGCTACCCATAATCACTCATTGTCAATGGGCGTAGGTGGAGCAAAAGGTGTACTTCTCACACCTACAGCTCGTATTTGTTCCTCAAAATGGATTTCCAGCGAGCTCTTTAAAACAACCCTTCATTGGTTCAGCTTCGAATCTGACCATGGGCAGCCACTATTACCCTTCACAGGGGCCGATAAGAGGGACAGGGCTTACTCTTGTCTATCGTGCGACTTACCTTTGAAATCCCAACAGACGTTATCCGATCACTGCTGCTTTGCTTGCTTCAGTGGTACTCAGCCGCAGGTAAACTCAATGCACATGTTACTTAAAGTTGTCAATGCCAGGTGAACAGTCCAGCAATGCAGGAGGTTATATGTAGAAAATTGCAATGTTCAGCTCGTTCGGGGCAAAATTCCACAAAACCCCGTAATTCGCTATTCTCTGTAATTTAAGTTGAGATTGCAGCGTGATACATTGCAACTCCGTCGGCACAAATTAATGCGTAGCATAGATTTTTAGGACCTTCGATGGTCCTTATAAGATCGTCCAGGTGTAACGTTTTTTGAGGCCAGCACTTTATATAGCAAATGTCAACCGATGTCATCGCGGGTGGTCTCAAAATGACCGTTAGCACACGTTGTTGTACGGCGTAAAGTTTGGTTAACGCAGCACCAACGGTTCGGCCATAGGAACAGATTCAGTATGAGAACTACCTTAAAACTGACTAATTTGCTTAAATATGCCACAATTTTACGGGCAATAAATTTCTCACCGGTGGTCACTGAACAATTATGTTCACATCCACGAAAAGGGTTTGCAGTGCGCTGTCTGTTGCAGTGTATGTCGGTGGTGGTGGCTTCATTATAACCATAGCAACGGCACTTGAACCATGAAGATGTGAAAGTATAAGGTTTGACGGAAAGATTTGTAAACCAGACATCATATTCCCAGGTACACCATGGACACTTCTATTATGTCTCACAATTATCAATATAACTTCATGCATGTTAACCGTTGATGGCCAACTCAAAGCTTGTGTACTATCACGGGCGCGTTAAAGTTGAATAAACAGGCAGAACTGAGCTGGAGCGACAAGACCGCCTTGTACGCCAGATTGCAACTTTGGCAAAGGTGGTCACAGAGTAGAGACGTTCACCTTTTTCTATAGAAAGTGAAGTGCGCTTCCTATTTTGGCATGGGTGGGCCAGTTTTCATACCATATCCCTGGCAACGTGGCTTTAACGGGTATTAAGAGAAAATCTTTGTGCAGCATGATTACAAACTCGACATCTTCGTAATTAGAGCTAAGATTACTGCGCGATGGATTATTTTGCCGGCAGCACAGTCTAGACTCTAAAGGTGGCGATTTTCCGCAGTTAGCAAACTATCAAATAATGTTATTGGCTTTTGTCTGTTAAGGCTTCCCCTAATTACCATAAATATTGAAGACAATTTGGCCCGTCAACCATCGAGGGTCCATCGGTCCCTGAGTGCAACTCCGTCGGCACAAATCAATGCGTAGCATAGATTTTTAGGACCCTCGATGGTCCTTATAAGATTGTCCGTGTGTCACGAAATTTGCTTGCCGGGTTTCGTATACAAGGCGTTGACCGATTTCACCCCTATTGGTGTCAAAATGACCGTTAAGAAGTGCACTGTTAAGTTTTTGCCAAGAAATTGGCTAGTTTGCATTTGGTTAACAATTGAAGTAGAGAAGTGCCTAAAAAACGACAAAAAGCCTGCGATACAAGAGTCTGTATCTTCCAAACGGGTTAATCCATGGGCATCGTTTTGCGACGCCTGGAAAGCACTTCGCATGCTGAGTCTTTTCATGTCATTAAAGTGTTGAATTCGGGGTTCGTTACTGTGGAAACGCGCAAAGGGCTTCAAAATGTTCATTTGTCGAGAAACCAAGTGCTTCGTACCTATAGCGTCGGCCAATTTGGCTCTAAGTGGTCCCAAAATGACCGATATGACGTCTAATAGTGTAATGTGAAGAGTTATTGCCAAAACGTTCGCTAGTTTACATGTGGGTAATAATTATAGTGGTAAATGGCTTAAAAATGACAAAACGTTTGCGATAAGCTTCGTACATGACGCGTTGACCGATTTTGCTCCAAGTTGTCTCAAAATGACTGCCATGACTTCGGTTAGTGTACCGTGAAGCGTTATTGCCTAAAAGTGGGCTGGTTTATATGTGCGTAATAATTTTGGCCCAGAGACCCAATAATGACTACAACAATGGCAGCATATGCTACCTAAAACTTTTGTATTTCAATTTCTACTGACCAACCGTTCCACTCTCCTTTGGCCATCGAGGGTCCATCATACCCTGAGTATAGCTCCGTCGGTATAAATACATACGTAGCATAGATTTTTTATGTTAGGAGCCTGCATTTTGTTTCTTGGTCGGAGAGACTGTTGTTCCTGTCTTGACTTTCCAAGCTTTGCGCCTTAATTTTGAAAATCTATGCCGCGCATTTATTTATACCCACGGAGTTAACCTCAGGGTATGTTGGACCCTCGATGGGTCTGTCCGTGGGTATTTGGAAGCTAAATCTATGCGGTAGAGGATGCGAAGTATGATGAAAATGCGTGTCTCATGGACGGTCGGTATTGAGAGAGTACATAGAACAAAGCGGAGAAACAGGTCCACAATTATAGTCAGGAATGGGCGTCATATTTCCTGGGATACCAAAGAACTAGTCATGATGTAAATAAAGGTAGTATGTATTACAGTGCTTGCTCTTCTGGTCATTTTGACACCTCTCGCGACAAAATCAGGCAATATTTGGCGTGGCTGCAGGGCAAAATGTGTACAAATGGGCGAAATTCACGGGAAGCCCTGGCTTTGATGTGGGTCAAAAACCATCCCCGTTGGAACTTTCGGCAATTTTAGTTCGTAATCGGACGGTTCGGAACTTTTTGAAGGTTGAGGGAAAGTTTGGGGACAATCGGTCCACAACTGCGGACGCATATGAGTCTTGTGGATCCGAAATTATACATACGGATTGCATTAGGCTTGAATTATCAGGGTTGTTGTGCAGGTTGTGTACAACCTACAGGGCCCAAAAGTTTCTGCGCACTATATAGGAGCTCACCTGCCCAACTCGGTCGATATGATGTCCGGTTCACAAGACTTGTGAGTCAAAGGCTATTCTGAAAGCCTTTACGGTGTGCTGACGTTTCCAGGGTTACAGTGGTGCGATGAAAATTTTTGAACGCACGAAAATGACGTACATTTCAAGAGCTTTTGAATAATATCGATCACATGCTACTGCGTATATTAGTTCAAAAATTGTGAGCCAAAAGTGTTGAAGACATTCAGGTCTCATTTATTTTCGAAAGATGTTAAATACGGTTCAGATGGCTACCGTGGGGTCAGTTCGGGGCCTAAGTACACCAAAATTTTCAGTGAACAAGGACCATTGACGGCGGTCATTTTAAGCCCAAAATGGGCGAATTCGGTCAACGTTCAGAAGGTGAAGCCCTGCTGAGGAAATTCGTTACACCTGGACGATCCTATAAGGACCCATCGAGGGTCCTAAAAATTACGTTTCAAACTTCATTTCAAAACTGACTCCAGCTGTACCATAAAAATTTGTATACTTACACAAACGCCTGAGATGTATTGGGATTGAAAGTGAGTTTTCGCTTGAGCGAATTTATAACGCGAATATTCCTCTACTGGAATCCAACCTTTGGCCTCGTCGGAGTGGAACACGCTGTACAAGGTATGCAATATATTACTGAAATTGACAACTAGGGTTTACAAAATAACTTACGACGATTCACAGATTTACCTGTCGAAATGGTGGGAGAAGGCTCTTTGAGGCAAAACAACTTGAACTTGCAATCTTGAAGCATAAAAACATTGACATTTCTAGTTTTTATGTCCTTATCTACCCTAAATTTGTGAGATTGCTCATTTTTACCGGAAATTTCAGAAAAAGTTGCTCAGTTAAAATCCGTATTGGAATTCAAAACATCGGAATTCGAATGATTTTCATATCCGATGTTTCAAATATATTTAAATCCGAAAAGTTGAAGCATTCAAATCGGAATTTTATCAATCGAAAACCCGAAGTATTGGAATTGGTTCAGAATCGGAATCCGAAAAAATAAAAATTTCATGCCCTGGTTTAATTCAAGGAACTCAGACAGATGATTCTATTTAGAATGATTAACTACGAAATGAATTTTATCCTTACATTCCCAGCGTCTCACTGGCGCCAATTCCCGTCGACGCTAGATTTTCCCCTCCTTTGTACGAATATAGAAGTACATCACAAGCCATTTCTTTGATGACCCAGGTAGGTACTGATATGGACCAGACTTCCATGGCAGACCATCTCTACGCCATTAATAGTCGTCCTTGCACTCCATGCAGCTGGCTTTATACAGAAGCAGCTAAAGAATTTAAATAAGAAATATTGGAACTTTTTGTTATGACATTTTAAAAAGCAAAATTTCTCAGGTAATTACCACGTTATCAACAACTTGGTCCGGTGAGATGGCCTCTGAGCTAACACGGTTCAAGTCGATTTCCGCAAGGAAAGGCTCAATAAATTCATACTCAGGCAGAGCTGTAATGGCATACGCAGGAAGGGGTCATGATATGTCCAGGTTCAAGTTTTTGAACTTCGCTTTATTGCTTCTCTCATGCTTACTACCGGTCGAATTCTTTCGCTTTGGCGTAGTTTGAGCACACGA
The DNA here is from genome assembly GCA_034694225.1 of Bourletiella hortensis. Taxonomy (NCBI): domain Eukaryota; kingdom Metazoa; phylum Arthropoda; class Collembola; order Symphypleona; family Bourletiellidae; genus Bourletiella; species Bourletiella hortensis. The sequence continues at coordinate 12,654 of JAQFYD010000351.1, read as the reverse complement.
CCTTGGGACTGTCTTTGTTAAATCAAAGTCATCTTCAGAATCGCTGAAGTCCTGCGGATAATTTGGGTGGCTCGTTTGCAATTTATCTGTAATAATACAAAAACCACCATCATCATCAGATTCAGTAGCTGGCCTTGTAAACCATAAAATTGTATAGAACCGACAGCACTTACGCTCTTCCGACGTCGCAGATACTCCCACAAAGCAGTATAAATGATTTACAGCGGTCGCTGGACTTTCTTTAGATCTTGGAGCATACAGACTACCCAGTAACTTCTCTACTGTTGCTGCTTCAACACTGTCGTCCATCTGAATTACACACGGCCTGCTAGAATTCATGACCTGTCCTAACTCGTCAAAGCCGTTATTACTGAACACATACATTTTGACGTCTTGAAAAACTATTGCAACAGCAGTTCCATTTACTACGCAGCAGTAGTTTGCTCTAATGGTGGATAATTCGCTCATGACGGATGAAGCTGATGGAAGTAAACTGAATTTTCCGTTACTGGTGTCAGTGGTGGCATTTCGACGGCCTGACTCCGTGATGGTCACTCTTTTCTTGTTGTTAGAAAACATGTACGTTCCCATCAAACAGCCGAAGTCTGTGAATTTGCTGGTTTCTCTTTCCTTTGTCTTTGCGGCCGCTTCATATCCATAGGAAGTAATCACATTCAATGAAGATTCTGTCCAATATTTTACCGGCACGCATTCCGAGTATGCAATAGCTGCGACAGGTGATGCCATGCACTGACTCCTGGAAACTTTACTGGCAATTCCAGATTCACAGAATCCTCCAATTAAGATCCGCGAGTTTGCTAAAATATCACTGCGAAAATTCTTCCACCCCGAGTATGATGATGAAGTAGCTGCTTTGAATTTAAATCGCTTTTTGCTGCTGAGCATTTTGGAACGTATATGCCGACAGGCAAATGAGAAAAAATGCACTTTCACCACACAGCAGAACTCAGTTATGCAGGAGTATTAATTTATTCACGAAAGCACGAACTTTGTCAAATCTCACATTTGTCCTGAAACCACCGTCAGTGAGAACAAAATACGTGCAGCAAGCTTCCGCAAGGTCTCCTCCTGTCCGAAAAGGCGTGCTTGACCACGTAGATCTGTGCCCGTTCAAGATCCCCGCTCAAAAATTGTCCAGCGTAGCGCTATAGCAAGTGCCTCTATGAGCGTTAAACTTAGCCCCGCTGAGACACTCATTTCGTCAAGTCCTTTCGGACACATGGCTGAATTCCTTTCGTAGCATCAGCTTTATGTTCCGAAAGGGTCATCCGTTTCGTCCGACGTGTTTACTATAGAGTATGAACGAAGGTGAGCTACAGCCAAAGCGTATGAAATGAAGATGCCTTTCGCTCCTTCGTCTTTCGTTGGCTCTTTCGTGAAATACTTAAACCCGTACATGTGCCTATTTCTACCTTTCCTGTCTGACACCAATACAGTGATTGGGGAAACGCTGTGGGGGAAAGAAGCCCACAGTACCCAGGGCACCAGTTTATATGCTTTGCTTCTTCATAGCCACCTGGTCCCACACCAATTAATCCTCATAGAGAAGAATCAATGGATTTAGGGCTTTTATTGGAATGTGACTAAAGAAGTTGATAATCATTGCACATTCATAGAACCCACGAGGGGTGTTTAAGATCCCAAGAGTTCTTCCAACCGTACATCAATTTGGGGCCTGCAGATCGAAGTGACATTTGGTTGTGTCGTTCATTTTCAGTACATATGTGAACAATTAGTTGAAATTCTGAAGCAAAGAAGCGAGCTATTAATTTAAGTCCCATGAGATGTGATGAATAACAGCATCATGAAACGAACATGTGGCAATTGCATGATGAATTGGATAATGCTCAATGCTCCAAAGAGCAAATAGCCAGGAAAGGAAGAAAATGATAATAATTAAATAAGATTATCGCAGTTTTGTTACTCTCTTGAATGAACGATGGATTACGTTATTATTGTACGAGTCCATTCCTTATGATGTGCGTCAAGAGTCACGAACAGCTATTATCGACAAAGGAAATGAGTTTGCAGCTCCAATGATCCGTTTCGTGTTTGTGCTGGCCAACTTTATTACAATCAATCTTTTAATGCCATGTCATTCTGTCTGTGGTTTGAAACTGAAACCTGTCTTATTCAGTGTGTGTTTACATTTTACGCCTGAATTTTAGAATTTTCATAAAATTTTCATCCCATTTGGAGGAAGTTTGTGAACACAAATCCAACGGTCAGGGATGCAAAGTGAAGAAGACGGGATGATGCTCATGAAAGTTGGTTTCACCTGCCATTATTGTGCTCTGTTGCTGATGGCCGAATGACGACAATGGGTGATCCTGGATGTCCTGAAAAATTACGAAGGATGAAGGAAACGTTACAGAAGTACCAATCAAATGCCATGCTGGCTTTGCAGGACATCTTTGATGATGAACAAAACTGTCCTCCTTGCCGTAAGTGTGAAGCGGAAGTGAATACCAAGTTGACTGAAACTGGAGCGAGGATGGAGAGGAGGACGAAGGCCTTGGTTACAGGTAAATGCCCTATAGTTTTACCACAAATAATTCATAGCAACGAATGGTTTGAATAGGTTCTTTCAAATCTACGCTGCGTCAACTACGCTTCAGGGTTAACAGTTTTTACTGCACACACGCTGCATGCACATACCCGTGAAGATGCTTTACCCCAGCAATACGATGGACGGACGAATTGATGGTTATTGCTTGCTTCGCTGTAGGTTTGGATCCGGTAATGGTAGACAAGTTACAGTGCAAAAAGCAAGATTTTGGGGGTTGCTTTGCTCCAGAAAATTTTGTAAAATTTGAATCGCACGAATTTCCTATTTTTGGGGGTTGCGCCCTGAGCAATGAAAATGCCTAAAAGTTCAACCTACCATAGCGTTTACTCACAGTCAAGAAATCATTTTTTCCGTCTAACTGCCGTATGGCTTTACCGATTTTCAAAATGAATAGCTCAACGTGATTGTCAAGCTCATCTCCTCCTACATGAATTTTTTCGAAAGTGTGTCCTCTAAGGGTCCTTATATATGAGATATTTGGTTGAAATTTTTACCACCGTTGCTATGCGTAGTGATGGGCGGCCTTATTTGTCGCCCATTGCTTTTAAACGGAGAAACTTCAATTGCACTTATCTCCGATCCCCCCGATCGATTTTCTTGAAATTTGGAGGTTTATTCGGCAGTAGGGTGAGCTACCGCAGTAAGAAATAAAATCAAAGGCCCACCCTTGGGTTCTCCAGTAATAGCTGGATAAATGTTTGATTTGTTGTATGTTTCACATGGTTACGTAATGTTACCGGGTTGAAAAACAAACAGCGAAAGTAAAATAATGAAGTTTTTATAAAAATTAGCTTTAGCGTCAATAGATGAGAAAATCATTTTTCATCACTTTGCTGCTTGCCGGCGAAACTGATTTTGCAAGCAACCCCCAAAATTGTAAATTTTTTACTGTAACTTGTGTGAAGAAAATTAGAAGTTGTTTGAACAGTTGTAAGCTACACCTTAGTAACCATAGCAAAACATTGCATGCCTCCCACCTTTGTCCAGCATTTACTGGAGAAGTGTCGTTTTGCACAACATGAAATTTTCCCAGGTGGGCAAGAAAGCTCATACAAAAACATGAACAAAATTTGGAGAAAATCGCTGTGGGGGATCACCCTTAAAAATGGAGTTAAAGTTTTCCCATGCTTTCCTAGGCGGGGTATGTGGTATGGATGATATTTTATGCGGGGATGGCTCCTGTGTACCCGTATTACTTAAATGTAATGGAGCTCTAGATTGTTCTGATGGGGCTGACGAGTTTGACTGTAACCGTAAGTAATGTTAATCGTGCTGTTTAAATGGCTTTTTTGCTTTCAATAATGACTCGTGCGCTTAAATAACATGATGCCCGCTCGATCGTGTGTGGTATTGGCAGGAGTGGTGAAAAAATATGAGAAAGTTATGAAAAAGCAAGTGCATGCGTTAAGATTTTGTGATTTTCTTGAAGGTACATGCCGTGCAGGAGAGTTCCGTTGTGGGGATGGAGCTTGTGTAGGAGATTACTTGCGTTGTGATGGCAGAAGGGATTGCAGGGACGGTTCAGACGAAAGCAGTTGCTGTAAGTTGATAATAATGGAATGTTTTAGGCCAATATAATGCATAAAATAGGGTCAGAATGTGGTCGTATTTCGCCATAAGGAAAGTATGGCAAACTCTGATGACAGCAGACACAGCATGTGTAGCCTATTGACATTGAGTTAATTAGGCCGGCGGGTCTTACATGATTCTCCACTCATCCGGCTGTTTACCGTTGAGACTTTCTCCGTCCGTCTAATTTAAGCTTCCTTTTTACTGCCAGAACAATGCACATCCTCTGCTTTCCATTGCTCCGATGGTCACTGCATCGATGGGAACTTACGCTGTGACCGGAACAGGGAGTGTCCTGATGGGTCCGACGAAGAAAGTTGTGGTGGTAAGTGGACAAGTGACTGCAATAATTGTGGTTCTCATAGCCCCCAGTCGCCTCTTGGCTACGTAGTTGGGTGGAATTCTATTGTTTTTGTGATTAATTTGAAAAAAAATGTAGGAGGACGGTGTCAGGACGACCAGTTCCAGTGTTCCGATGGCCAGTGTATTCAAGACCGGTACAGACGCGATAAATACATTGACTGTGCGGACCAATCAGATGAGGAGAATTGTGCTGGTGGTGGTATGTCTGCCATTCAGTTTTTTTCACCCTTTCAATCATTCATCTTCTACATAGCTATGAATGAATGGCCTTTAGGCGGACACATGTCTTTAAAGGTGTCTAATTCCACGTTAGGCAACTGAGGTTTGACTGATTGATAGAAACTTGAAGACTGAGACGAGCTGGGGCTGACAGGTACAGGGAGCAGGCAATGCATGGTTGATTCTTTTAAGATTGTTATCTTAATTTTACTTTTAATGTTCAACTTTATAAATATTTATTATCACATTAACTCGTTCAGAAAAGGTGCTAAAATTTATGTTGAAAAGAATGTGAGATGAATTTGAATGGGCTTTAAAATTTTTCCAAATATTTTTTCCCTCCCTGGACCTGTACTGGCCATAGCAATTATATCAATCACAGACTGACCACAGACGAAGTCAAGTGTGTTGGCCTGGAGGTGTCTTTCTTATACTGGACACTTTTCTGATTTATAATTTTGTGTTTTTTGTACTTTTTTTTCAGAAACAACACCTAGACCATGCGGAGCGGATGAATTCCGCTGTCAGGCTGGGGGTTGCGTTCCTCGTACTGCTGTCTGTAACTCAAGACTTGACTGTGCTGATGGTAGCGATGAGATCAACTGCCCACAGCGTAAGATTCCATGATTTTGAACGTATTTTTGTGCACATTTGGAACCAAAGTTCGATAGGGAAAAGCGAGGAAAGTGGTAGGGAAAGGCGTTTCAAATTGACCGCACGTGCTCCGGGGTCATTCCCATATGTAAATTGACCTCAAAATGCTTAGAATTTACACTTTGTTTTCATTGGAAATGATAAATGACACTGGAGCATAGATGTTCATCAGGGTATAAGCATTAGCTTCCACGCGAAGAGCGACGGACTCGGCAGATGAATGCATAATAAAAGCGGTGAATATAAGCTTCCTCCGAACCGCTCTGTTATTCTAACCTACATTTGTACCATAAAAGTAATGAAAGTAAAGCCTAATTTTAGCTTGGGAGTGCTCAGGGAATGATGAGGATGCTGATCGCCCTAGTACTTGTTGACAATGTAAAAGATTCCTCATAGATGGGCCTGCTGTTTGTATGCAAAACATATCTGTAGCTATAGGAATGTGTGGGGAAAAAATTCCTTTGCAGTGTGTAGCCACTGCTGTCGTTGTAAAAGTTTGGCAAGTTTCCCGGAAGGAAACTGAAAGTTTTGTATCGTAATTTTTTTCACTTGCTATTCATGCGGGACAGATTTATAAGGAGATTTCTTTCTGCAAAAAATTTTTCCCCTAGCTCAGCCTAGCCACTATACTAATAAGTTTGTCAGCGGGTACTGCCCTCATGCTCAAATGATAGGACTTGACATGAGTAAATGTAGGAGGTTCCAGGGTGATGTCAATCTTTATAAAAACTACTCATTCTTCTTCCTCTTCTTTGCCCCTTTTCTGCAGTACTTTAATAATCTACGGGGTTTGTATGCATGTATGTATGTGGACAGCGTGCAGACCGGATCAGTTCAGATGCTCCAACGGTGTTTGTATTGCCAGTGAACAGAGATGCGATAGGAGAGTGGATTGTGCGGATGGATCTGATGAGCAAAGCTGTCGTAAGTTCCATATTATTATTGTAATGGCCGCTCCTGGCTATTACAAATACAGATGTATATTTGAACGGAAGTAAATAGAACATGTTCCGTTGTAACCATAGCAACAACCGCCCCACCACAGGTCTTCCGATGCTCTTCAGGAGAGTTTACATGCCACAGTAGGGATCAATGTGTACCCGGTTCGGCCCGTTGTGATGGCAAAGTGGATTGTAATGACTTTTCTGATGATTCCGAATCCGAATGCGGTATGTGCTTTGTGCCCGTTGATTACATATGGTTTTTCCGATGAATTTTAAGCTTGAGTATGGAGGGAAAATGCTAATTCTTGGGTCTATTTGTAGGTGGGGGTCCAGGAGGACTCAATTTGAAGACTTATCCGGCGGATCAGACCATCAAACAAGGTTTGTGAGCTATGGATTCCTTGTTTGTTTTTTTTTTCATTTGGATTACCCTCCGATTACCGGCCCTTAGGCAACATATCAGGGCACCCCTCCTCCCCGTTGTATCAGCGCGTGTTTCCACGGTTTTTTTCGTGTGTGTACGATCTGCTGTCGCAGATTGGTGGGCCGCAAGTGGGCCAACTAGGAGCCATTGGAGGTGCCACCGCCACTACTCTGGTCAGAGACACAGTCCCCACTCAGGGGGGACAGGGACTACCATTGCCTCGCAGCGGTCACTGTCCAACAGAGGTGGCAGTGGTGCTCACGCTCACCTCTGCTCCCAGTCGACCCACTGAATGAAACTTCCCTCCGCTCCACGAGCATTCGCTCGATTTTCCACACACACACTTGTCAGCCCCGAGAAATCGAACCTCGTACCCAGAGCAGTAGTGCCGAAGCTCTAACCACTCTGCTAGTCTGGGCTGTCCCTTGTTTATTAGCTTGTAATGATGATGGAGGAGTATTTTGAAAACTTGTTGGAGTGTTTTGTAGTCATGATGCGGGTACCTTCATCATGAGAATGCTCTTGGTGTTGTCGTTCGGTGGTAGAGCAGACTAGTTACGATGGATGCCAGTTTATAGCTTTGCATGCGACCGTTGGGAATGTTAGTTACGTAATTGTGGCAATCTTTACTACATTTTTCCTAAATTCTGTTCCAGATGAGCCGCCACCAACAAGACCACCGTCATTATGTGGAGTTGATGAAGCTACTTGTGCTAATGGGCAATGTATTCCCAAGGATAGGGTTTGCGATGGTATTGACGACTGTAGCGATGGATCTGGTAAGCCTCGGTCAATTATGATAGCAAAATATGTTGTGGTGGTGCTGAAACTAACTTTTTTGTGTGTATAGATGAGATGCGATGCCGCGCGGATAGCGCCTGTGAACCGAACGAATTTAGATGTTCGAATAAACGATGTGTTCCCAAAACTTGGAGATGCGATGGTAAGCGCGGCACTAAACTCCAAAAATTTGTACCACAATTTCCATCAATGTTACAAATTTCTGTTTGATGGCAGGTGATGACGATTGTGGCGATGGTACTGACGAGGTCGGCTGTATTCCTCCACCACCTGGCTCTCCTTGCCGTTACAATGAATTCCAATGTGCTACCGGAAACCAGTGTATTCCAAAGGCATTCCATTGTGATAAGGAAATTGATTGTTCTGACAGATCAGATGAATATGGCTGTTGTGAGTCCGACTCCTACCGTAAATTACTCCAACGCATAGACATGTCGTGATTTTTGTTTTTTTACCTTAGCACCTCCTGTGATTGAAGGTCCACCACCACCATTGGTTACCATTGATGTCGGAGATGTTCTCAATATTTCTTGCTGTGCTATTGGTGTGAGTACCCAGTCATTCCTATTAAAATGCTCTGTGAATGAACAGGAAACTTAAGCTTTCTAACGGGTCGGTTAAATGAGGACCCGTCAACCGACCCGACCCGTGCAAGGTCGGTTCAAAATACAGTGGAAACTCAATATAACGAATGCTCAAGGGACCTCAAAAATTCATACGTTATAACGAATAATTCGTTATACGCATTGCACATAGCGTTATTTTCACGCATGAGGACCCAAAAGTGCATACGTTAAATCGAGTTTATTCGTTATTCGCATGTTCATTATAGCGAGTTTCCACTGTACCCTTAACCGTGACCCGACCCGTCAGTGTCACGGATAAAAGCATCCCTAACCGTATCCGACCCGTCATTATCCGACCCGATCCGCGGATAACCGCCGTATGTACGTTGCATGTATTGCATTACAGGCAAGTCAGGGTGATATTAATGGCGGTCGTAGTTATCAACGACAATTTTTGTAACAATTGGTCAGAAGTGGAAACCTGTACAGATTTTTAACTAAATACTACCCTCGGCAGCAGATTTTAGCATAGTTTGTCCAGAAATGTGCGATATTGGTCCATTTTCCCGTTAACCGCGGTTAACCGCGGGTCCAGACGCTGTGACCCGAATCCGACCCGACAATGTCGGGTCGGATCGAACCTTTATTCGTATCCGCACAAATATTCCTCGGGTCGGGTTGGGGTGTAACCGTATCCGCGTGTGATTATCCGACCCGCGGTCAACCGCGGGTTAACCGACCCGATTAGAAAGCTTAAGGAAGCTGAAGTAACTGTAACTGAATTTTAGATCCCAACACCTGAAATTGTCTGGCGTCTCAATGGGGGCCATGTGCCAGAAAAGTGTAGCACAGTTAGTGGCAACGGCGCGGGTACTCTCACCTGTCCCAACATGCAAGTTCCCGATCAAGGAGCATACAGTTGTGAAGCTATTAACAGCTTCGGCTCCACATTTGCCATCCCTGACTGCATCCTGGTCGTACGTCCGGGTGACATTGTATCTCCCTGCGCTCCTGGAAGTTTCAATGACGAAGCAAACGATTCCAGAGATTGCCTGAACTGCTTCTGTTTCGGACACACGACTGAATGCAGAAGTGCCAGACGTTATAAATCTAAGTTGCCACCACCAGAACCAAATTTCAGGATTGGTACCGTCACACAAGATCTAGCCAGCGGTGAAGTGGCTATTCAAGAACGTCGCTCAACTCTCGCTGCTCCAATTTTAAGACCCATTCCTGGAGGTGTTGCGGCCAACTCGGCAAATACACGAGTTGCTGGACTCTCATCTGACACAATTCCATACTTTGCTCTTCCTCCAAGTTACAGTGGAAATTTGATCAGAAGTTATGGTGGTAGCCTTCGCTATACTTTGCGTTACAGAGGAGGTGGACGCTATCTTGCTGCTCCTGATGTTATCATTTCTGTAAGTTTTTCACCTAAAATATCCGTATTATTAATGCTAGGAAAGATGCCAATGATATTCTGTGTATTCCCACAGGGTAATGGTTTAACACTGCTCCGTTTTGGCAAGGAAAACTGGTCAGTCAACAGGCAACATTCTATTGCCGTGCGCTACTGGGCCGGGGAATGGTACAAACGTGCCTCGCTCCGACCTGATGGCACACTTGAAGGTGTGGAACCAGCCTCGAGAGAAGAAATTCTTTTGGTGCTTGCCAATGTTGAGAACCTGCTCATTCGAGCCCAATACGACGAAGGAACGCTACTGGACACTACAGTCACCAATATCAGAATAAACACAGCTGTACATGAGGATACTCGACTTGGCCAGGCCGTCCATGTTGAAGCCTGTACATGCCCACGTGGATATACTGGATTGTCCTGTGAGGAGTGTGCTCCTGGTTATGAACGGGAAGGAGATGGACGTGGTCCGTGGTTGGGTAGATGTGTACCAAAGGCACCAGTTGGATGTCCTGAAGGTTACTATTCTGAGTTTGACCAGTGTCAGCCATGTCCTTGTCCTGGAGGTGGTCGACGGTATGTGTCTCGTTATTATCAGCTTTTTGCCTACCCCCACGAGTGCTTTACATTGCGCATTCGGATGACAGATTCGGCACGAGCTGCTACAAGGACACAGATGGTCGTATCACGTGCAACTGCATTGAGGGACACGCTGGAAGATCCTGTGATCAGTGTTCTCCTGGATATGAACAAAGTCCGGAATATCCATATAGATGTGTGCCAAGTGGAAGCGTATGCGATGAGGCTGGTAGTTTGAGCTCTGCACCAGACAACCGCACTGGTCAATGCCTCTGCAAGGTAAGTTATCCATTTTGAGACTTTCTTTTCAAATATTTTCTTCTATATTTCTCTGCCTCTTTCCCTCTATGCTTTCTATGGAAACTCCTTGTGGTAAGTGTCATGGAATTAAGGGCTGGGGCCTGGTTTGTAAATTGGAAGAGCGAAGCTAACTTTTATTGAATTTCAGGATCACGCAACTGGACCTCTCTGTACGGAATGCAAGCCCAACACGTTCCATTTGAGCACCAGGAATCTGTACGGCTGCATCAGTTGTTTCTGCATGGGTATTACTAGCCAGTGCAGGAGCTCCAATTATTATAGAACACAGGTAAACATCCTATTTCAGCTAAAAACACAAATTTCCACTGAAATGCAACAAACTCCGCACCTTTTTTATCAGGAGGTTGCCAGTTTTGTCACCAACGCCCAAGACTTCACTCTTGTGGATGAATCCCAACGTGATGTCATTCGGGATGGTTTTGCAATTGACCCTGAAAGCCGGGAGCTGGGCTTCAAAGAGTTTAGCCGCTACCCACCGGAGATTTACTACTGGCAGTTACCATTTAATTTCCTTGGAGACAAAGTCACATCCTATGGAGGCTACTTGAATTACACCGTCCGCTATATCCCACCACCAGGAGGACAACACTCGCCGAATAGCGCTGCAGATGTGGAAATCAATGGAAATGATATTCGTCTACTGTACTTTAGAAAGGTTTCAATCCCACCGAATACCAAAGTCAGCGTTTCGGTGCCACTTTTGGAGCAATATTGGCAGCGACAGGATGGACAGATGGCTAATAGGGAACATTTGTGGATGGCTCTGGCCAATTTTGATGCGCTACTTATCAAGGCTACCTACACTACCAGCACCAGAGAGGCTCAGTAAGTTTGACCTTAACTATGTGTGTGGGGGTAGTTTTTGACATTGTTTATTGGCACGTAGCGTAAGCGACGTTAGTTTGGACTACGCTGTTAGCCGGAACACTGGCCAGGACCGAGCTTATCAAGTTGAACACTGTGCCTGCCCAGCTGGATACATTGGACTATCATGTCAAGAATGTGCTGCTGGTTACACAAGATCACTTCGATGGCTCTATTTGGGACTGTGCGAGCAATGTCAGTGCAATGGCCATTCCGAGGAATGCGATCCCAAGACTGGAGTCTGCCGAGTAAGATGAAAACGGAAGTTAACTAACGGTGGAGTTAAACGGCAATCCTGTCAACTCAAGTAAAGTAGCATCCTGCCATTGTTTATTCCTGTGTCGTTGGACTATAACTATAAACATCCCTTCTGTGTCTTTCCTTCTTACTAAATTGTAATAAATCAATAATTGGTTCCTTCTGTACTTCTGACTGAGAATAAGCTCCGCTTCTTCTTTATTAGCATGGGCATTATTCTATTCTCATAGTACACGGAAAACCCTTAGTTATACCACTGAGCATAATGGACCAGATCTAACTATTGACAAGTACCATCAAGGGAAAGCGTGTTAAGATCTTCCATATCAGCTCTCGCTCTAGGTTATTCCATTCACGGAATAACGTAAGCGGTTTTTCTTCTGAAAATGTGTGTGCCATTCAGGCACATGAATTTTCACAAAACTTAAAACCTTCAACTTAATCTGTGTTTGGGACTGCGCACCCCACTCACAGATTCGCAAATTCCCCTCCAAGGAATTTTGCTTCTTGAAGTTGTGAACATTCAGTTTCACAATTTCTCTAAGTCCCTAGTCAGGGCAAGTTGAAACGCCGGGTATAATCGTCGAAAAATAAAAATGTGTAGGATCCTGTACCAAGTAAAATCTTATTTCTCTGTTTGAAAGGCTAGTGAGGCTATCTCCGTAAGTTGTAGGGATTTAGCAGGCTCTCTCAGTACTTTTCCAGGAAACTGTTGTATGAGTGGTAGTTTGTATTGGCCGCGTATGACACGTGTGTATATGCAGGGTCTTCTATATGTAAACGGCGTGTTCGATTGTATCAGTTGTGACTTGGCATTAAAGTAGTACACACGTACTTTATATTGTTGATAATCTATCCCCTATTATTACGCATAACTAGGAGCATATTATTACATGGTGGCAGCGTCGTGACTTACTTACGTCCTACAAGAGTAATAAAACGAACTTTGTGACCCGTTGACCTGCAATTTCTACGGAAAAATATACCATCTGGAAAATGCCATCAGGAGGAGGAACTCCTACTACTACAACTGTGGTTCAAGACCGCCTTCAAGTCCAGGCTCCTGACCAGTTTTCTTTTGAGGC